>OMLM01001801.1:44364-55622 GCA_900302695.1 Helostoma temminkii | reverse complement strand
ATAATACAAAAAAAAGAGAAAACACTGAAGGGAAGGCTGTGTCCAAAGTTTCATTGGTAGTGTATCTTAACAAGCCTCTTGACAGTTCCTTAACATAAAATATCTCTACAGCAATTTCCCTGTGGTCAAAAATACAGTAATGGTTATCAGTGATTTCCATATCCAGCATGATTGTGGACTTGCTAACAACTTGAAAGCAGATCCAAGTATTAACCTCTCTAGCTGGGTTAAAAGATATGTTTTTTGTTTTTATTCCTGACTGTTCACACGTCCCCATGAAAAAAACAAAACTAGATATGTTTTCAAAATCATAAGTTGCTACTCAAGACATGATGGCAATGAACAGTCTAAGTGGAATTGACCCAAAATAAATTACAGTGGTTGTGTTCAGGGGATTGTTACCGAGGGCTCACTGATGACTTTATGGTATGGTTTTGCACAATATGGAATAAACTACTGTACGTTAGACTTTGCTCATAGGAGAACATAGGATATCACATGGCTCACCCTTTAAATATGGGTTAAAATATAGCATGGAGTGAAAAGAAATTAGAGGGACAGTTCAAATTAAGATGATCTTTAAAGGGAAGATGTGTTCTGATCCTTTTGTCTGTGGGAATCCACTGAGCACACTATGAAAATGTTCCACTTTATGTGTTGATAGCTCATGTAAATTACATGAAGTAGGCAAGCACGCACAGATAGATCCTTGAATGCCTTACAACACAGACACGGTGCTCATAATGACAATTATGATTATGTTTAGGGGTCAAAAAAAGTAGGCAAGCAAAGAGGTAATTGTTCAGTGGGTATTTGAGTAATTGTCTCGTATTTGAACAATTGTTGCATGTAATGAGCCATATGACCAAGTAAAATAGTAATATTCAGTATTTGAGTAGTTATTCAGTCCATGAAAGGGAAAGGTCACTCAGTGGAAAGAAGAGAGCAAGAACTTTAAGAGCAGTAGCAGTAGAGTAAAGGACAAGCATTGGATCAGCTTTATTTTTGCTGATATCGATCCATTAAAATATGCATGCATCTGCCACAGTATAGTTACTTAGGAATGTCTTGGGACATTTTGTTGAAGCAAATGGCACAGAGCAGTTTGACAGACTGTTTTTTACTGTATGTGGTGTGCTTTAATAATTCAGTAAAAGCAATTGGATGCCTAAGAGGGTTCCTCTTTGGCTGAGTGACTTTAAACATTTAAATTATCATACTAGTTCCTGGAAAAAAGTGACTTAATGTATATTGGTTTTATGTCGTAACCTATATTTTTAATAAATGGTTAGTAAATATATCAAAGAATATTTTTGCATGTAAGTAAAATGACGCTCTCTAGCATCATATTTAGGAAAAGTTTTGAATTGGCATTCTGTGAAAATCTAATTGTTTTGCTGGCTATTTAACAAGAAATTAATGCCTCCTAAAACGTATTATTATAAGTCTTATCAACACACATTTCAGTATTTACACATTATGACATGTTTTGGTCCTGTGATGGGGTGGTGACCTGTCCAGGGTGTACCTGGCTTCTCACCTGTATGACAGCTGGGATAGGCTCCAGCATGCCCGTGACCCCTATGAGGACTAAGAGGTTCAGAAAATGGATGGATGGATGGACATGTTGACAAGTGAATACATTTTCAGTGTTAAAAAAGTTGTTCTACAGTTGCCCAATCAACAAATTACAAATATGGTATCATGTATGTGTGCATGCTCATTAGGGGTTTAACATGTCTGAAATAGAGACCTGTTGCAGACATCTGACCTCTCCAGATAACCGTGGGAGTCTCCTGCATATTAGCTGTGGCATCCTAATGCATCCAATACAATACAAAACAATATCTGGAAATCTGATTTACTTCTGTTTGTCTTTTTTGAGCTAACATTGGCATAGAGTCAGCTGTGCTGAGTGCAAGGCATTCAGGGACTTTATGGTGTTTAGATCATCTGCATTTCAGAAGTGTTCAGAACCCAGGAGTATGCAAGCTCCCAACCCACCCCGCAGACTGACCTGACAAATCACTGAAATTACTTTCTCCAGGTTGAAAAACAAAGCAAACCAATTAAGAAAACAAAGCAATCAGGAGAACCATGAGGCACACTCTACCTTTCACTTTGCAGGAATGCTTTTGTTCAACTCTTCCAGTGTTGTTGTCCTTCTCTGCTGGCCACTTATAAATGTAAAGAGCTGTGTGGGAGGATCCAGCATCCAGCACGATCCCATACTGGAGACAGGAGGTAGAATTCCAGTTCAGCACTCAATGGTGTTAACTCTGAATGACTTCCATTAGTTTAAACATCAAGTGTAACGATCACCTGTAAAACCTTCAGACAAACTTCCCACAACTGTACCAGGGATATAATACTGTTACTCTGGGCTAGTTAACATATGAATATGTTAACTTTAATATGTTAGGTAGGCCTGCATGTGTGACAAAAGGTTATTCAGTATGCTTATCCACAGATGTTGCCCTTATTTGGTGGCTGATTTCTATAACAAGTACAACATGTTAAATTTCCAGGAGACCATATTTAGCTAGTCTGTAACACCCACACCCAGTATTTTCCTCTACTATACCTTGTACTTTTGGGAGAGGGGCTTGTTCTGCAAAACTGCTACCGTCACCAAGGCAACAATCGCTATGACGCCAATCACAATGATGATGATGGTCACAGGCCAGGGGTTCTTCTCTTTCATCTCTGAGAGCGGGGGTGGAAAGACAGACACACAGACAGGAAGGGGCGTGAAAGGATTGCCGGGATGGAGAGGGGAACATTGGGGGTTAGCAAATCTTGCATCCAGATGTGAGTGGTACCACAGCATTGTGTGTTTGTATGTATGTATGTATGTATGTATGCAGACTGTTGGGGAGATTGCGGAGAGTGTTTAATTGTATTGTTTTGTAACCAAAGACTGCAGATTGATTTCTGATTAGTTTGAACTCATGCTAGGTGTTTCTTGACTCTAGGTGGGTTGTTCTTTCAGCCACAGCCTGCTTGAAAGTGTATATCCTTTCAACAGCACCAATGGAATTAGCTCATGCTGAAAGATCAAGAAGATTTCCACTTTGACAAATGGTTCAAGGGAAATTGTTTTAAAATTATGGAAATACTTCTGTTGACACAAAACAAATGGCTTCAGTCAAAAAGTATTTTCTGGAAACACTAACCTATTATAATTAAATCTAACAATGACAACATCCAACATCCTGTTATGTTCTTTAAATCCTGACAAACTTGCAAATTATACTGATAAAACACTTATATATTCACAGTTTATAAAGGGACAAAAACTGTGTTTGCAGTTTGTGATGGAAAAAGATGATAGCCTGAATAGTATTCACAAATTCTTTTACACATACAAGCACCCACAGTTGTTTATTACCAATCTAAGCAAACTGGCAGACACTATCTAGGTGTACATAACATCTGGCAAAGTACACATATGTGTCGTAGGAACTGACAAAGTACACATTCATGTTGTAGGAACTGACTCAACTTTAAATACAGTGCACATTCATTGAAGAAGCAGCACACACAGCTATATCTCGGCAGGGCTGTATGACCAAGACCTACAGCACTGATAATAAACCGTACTTAGACTGAAAGTTAAAGCAAATAAAAACTGCTAAAAGAGAAAGTGGAAAAGAGCACTTACCTCTGTTGTCTACTTCAATGAACTGACAGCGGAGGGAGAGAGGCAATGAGAGATAGGGAGAAAGACAGAAAGGGAGGGAGGGAGTGAGCAAGAGAGAAAAAAAGTGGGAGAGGAAATGTGGGAGGACAACGGTAAGAGTGAATTGACCGAGCGAGGTAACAGTGATAAGATGAGAAGAGCTTTTCTGCCGTGGTTGGACAGAGGATTGGAATAGAGCTGTGTGTGTGTTCATGTATTTCTGGTGGAGTGGCTCTGCACTGAGTTTGGCATTTCCTCCCCAAGCCGGGGCACCAAAGCAGGTCACTATAGAGACACAGCTAAAGCATGTTTGTGCGTGTGTCAGCGCACCCTCATGCGCATGTGAACCCCGTAAAAAGGACTCTTTCTCTCGCTCACACACAAACACACACACACACACACACACACACTTGCTCTGTGAACTAATGAGTTATTGCCCCAGCACTACTCTCTCTGTTCATTCTCTGCAATGTGTAGGAGGGAGGGGAAGTGGAAACTCCTTGCTTGGTTGTTTTTTATTACTGGTAGGCTGTGATGTCACCTCTGTGACGGATTGGAATCCCCTGCTTTTTTCTGACTCTGTATGTCTGTGTATAATAAAGGTTGCTGAAGAACTAGTGTGTACATGTGTGCGTGCAGACCCAAAACATGACTTGCATGCAAATGTGTTGATCCATTCTTCCATTTCCCTCTCATTTAATACAGGAGTATTTAATGACGGTGTGTAATTTTTACCATCCCGCAACCTTCTTCCTTGCAGGAATAAGTATGATCACCTGCTGTACACATGAACACACACACACACCCACTACAAAGTATCCTGTAATAGTTTGACCATCATGACTGTTGCGGTTTCCAAGCAAACAACCTAAGTTCATACTTATCTTTTTTTCTTCCCACGTTACTAAGTAGATATAGTTGAGCTGTTTATTTACAAAGTGTGTTCCGTTAACAAATGGCATTTTGTCTCCTTTCTATTTTTTTTTAGCATCCTTCATGTAACAGGGAAGTCGCACCCAGACTAAATATACAACTTGATGGGTATTCATATTTTGCAACAAATGCAGACGAATAAAATAAAAAGTTAGTCGGGTTTAGGGCTGCGTTATTTGGCAAACAGTTGTATATAGAGATTATTGTTTGCTGTTGTGATTTAATAAATGGATTCATGTGTCCACATGTTTAAAATGCACCGGTTACTGATAATTTTGCATTTACATGTACTTTAATGACATTCTTAATCTGTAGGGTTTAATATGGTGTTGGCCCACTCTTTGCAGCTATAACAGGTTTAACTATTCTGGGACGTCTTTTCACAAGGTTTAGGAGTGTATTTATGGGAATTTTTGACCAGTTTTGCACGAGAAGGCCTGACTCGCAGTCTCTGCTCTGTTGTTATGTCGGGCCAAGTTCAGGACTCTGTGCAGGCCAGTCAAGTCAGTCAAAACTTGCTCATCAATGTCTTAATGGATCTTGCTTTGTGCATCGAATTTAAGTATTTTGATGGGGCGTTCCAAATTTTTTTTCATTAGAGTATTCAAACAGCTCTTGTCCAGGGTGTGGATCATTTTCTGAAATCCCTCTTTGCCAGCAGTGTACTGTACGTGTACACTATGTCTTTTGTCAAGCAGCATGATCAAGGGTGTGATTTCTTTGCGTGTTTGCATGATGACTTGTCATATGTCGTGATGCTTGTTAACACATCTGTGTGCTGTTTTGTTCAGCTTACAGGATGGCTGTTAGTTGTCTCTTTACTAGTTAGGACTTTCACAGTTGGGCATTCCTCATACTTTTTTTTTTTTTTTTTTACTGTACTATACTTTGAGCACTGACTTGTCTTCATGTTTTTGCAGCAATTAAAATTTTGCACGTCTCACTCACAGCTCGTCTTTTTTAGCTAGTGTCTCATAGTGTGAATCCTACACCAATAACATAAGTTGTATAACATAACCTAGTTCAGTGTAAGACTCATTATGAGGAAAGATAACTGCACACATACATCAAGTAGGTTGTTATGTTCACACACATATATTACACAACTTTTTGCATTGTGTAATTGCAAGTGCTGACTCATGTTGGTGTTGTTGTTGTTGTTAAATAGCATTTAACATTGCAGCTCTAAGAAAGAAATGTTACAGTGCTCGTCTACAACACAATTGGAATTCATTGCATTGAATTGGCAATACAAAATAAGAGGAAAAAGACTTGGATCGAGCTTCACTATAGTAACCACACTGGTGTCTAAAATGGGTAGTAGAGGTCTAACCACTAACTCTGAGTGCATTACTATCTGGGCTGCATTAAATAAGGCCAACATATTGCGTCACTGGGATTATGGGATTCATCAGACTTTTTCTTAAAGACGCGCAGCCACATTAAAGTTAAAATAGAACCACATGTGTTTGCCAGATACTTGTATGTTTACTTGTTTTATGTCTTCTCATGCCTTAAATGGTACTGTCATTACTGTAGCTGTTGGTCTAGCACATGTAGACTATATGAGAACAGCTTGTCATGTCATTGCTGGTTGAAGTAAACAACTTGCCTTGGCATTAATGAATAACTGTTAATGTCATATGGCTCAACATTTTATTATTGTTCATATCAAAGTCTATGATGGAAATGGTTACTGTGGGGTCATAAAGACTGCGTGGACTGAACGAATATCGCCCTTCCTTCCTGTTACTGTCAAGTGTTTTGCAACAGATGGAACACTTAGCTTCCACTGAAAGCATTTAAATTGCTTACAGACGACAGTGTGACATATATAAACCCTTAGTCATGATGAAGTTTTTGGCAACCAACTAAATATAGACACACGCACATGTTTGGACAGAAAACAAGACTTACCTGTGCAGCAAATTAAGTGCATGAGATCATGGAGGAATTCTCCTGGAACTTGTACCCAGACTGCACCACAGTTTTTAAGCCACACAAAGGTTTGTATGTTTGTAGCTATGAGGAATTTTATTTACATTATGCATTCCTTAATGATTACCTAAACTATAACCTCTAGAGTATGCCAGCCCTAGTCCAATGTTAACAAACCTTAAAACAAACAGTCACTTAAAAAAGGAAGACCAACCAAAACGTCCTCACTTTCCAAAGCTGGTGTCAGCACCCACACAGGCCTACACATGTACTCATAGAAATACAATCTTCTGTTCACAGGCAGAGATTCACTCAGATGCATGTCGGCACAGATGTACCATATCACACACATGCAAAGGTGTTTTCCATTTCTGTGTTGTAATCACAAATATAATGTCAAGGTTTGGTCAGGATGCTTCAAATGGTTATTGTAAGAGATTCTTAGCAAGCAAAACAAAATAAATAAATACAAGGCAGAAAAATGTGTCAGAAAGTAAAAAGTCACTGCCTAACACACATTGTTCTACCTTTTGATTACTGTTAACATTTATTCCCTAATCCTAACATGAGTTTCATCTAATGCTTATGTTTACCTAAACTGGGAGCTTTTGGTAAAGTCAAGTCAAAAGGTCTAAAGTCTAAAGGTCAACTAGTGTTTTATAGGTTTAGAAGTACAGGACATTTATACTCATTTGGCAGTTTACACCTGTCAGCATAGAATCAACAATGAATAAAAACCAAATATTACTTCATGAAGGAGGATTTAAAGCTCTAGTTATAGCTAGGTAAAACTCGACAGATTGTATGATATAAAGACATGATTTCAAAAATGTTTAGATAAACTTAATATTGCCCTTTTTTTGCATGCTTGTTTGTTTACATAAGAATGAATGTCATCAACAGTTTGGCTGGCTATAATGCTATGTCTTCCAGTCTCTGTGTGAATGTGCCGAGACAGACACAATAAAACTGCCAGCATTTGCAGTGTGCTTGCAAAGCGGGTGGCGGACAGGCCTTCAGCTGGACCACCCTGTGTCTGGATACAATGGGCAAATAAGGACATAATCCAGTGGGTGGAGAAGTTAGGGTGCATTGAACATACGTATACAAAGTAGCTGGACTCTGAGAGAAAGGTTGCCTTCTCAAGAAGAATGTTGACTAATATGTGTTACTGTAATCTTGAAATTTATGTGAGTTTGATTCCCACTAATAATAAGACTTTGTGTGTGGACCTTACATTAAAAAACTTACAGAAGCTGTAGCATGAGCAGGGTTGCAGCATGTGGCTTGGCAGTATTGAGGCATTCTGGGACCATACAGACTGTAGGTCATTCCATGTATCAGAAGTTCCAAAAATGTCAATATCATTGCAACTATTTTTAGTAGTAAAACACGAATACAGTGGTGATTTCAGCATGTGCATTTACATAGATGCAAAAGGCCATTTAATTAAATAAATATGCATGTGTGTGAATATGACAAACCTGCCCCTCATTTGTGTACATTTTCCTTTCCATCTACTCATTCAGGTCATTGATCATTCCGTCTCTGTTTAAACCACAGGACGTGACATTATGGTATGTAGTGTTGACAGTTTATTTCCCACGTGTAAGTAGGTTCAACAGTTTTTAGCCACACTTGAACTACTTTACATGTGTTGTATCGAGTACTGTGATGGTGACTCCTCCACTGTCTGTATTCAGTTTGTGTGTGTGTCCCTATAAATTTACTTTCCTTTGATTAAACCTCAAGTTCAACTTAAATTTAACTTGACTATTCAGGTTTTGTTTTATTTTCTCAAAACATTTTAGTTTAGTAGTGCGAGTTAATTCCAATGTTTTGGGTTCACTCATCATTATTATATGTATGTGTCTCATGTTGTTTATTACATCTTAAAAATTGCAATGTTGTCGACAATAATTGCGATTTTGCTATCACTTTTTTGACAAATTGTGCAGCCCTTATTTCTAGGGGACACACGTACATGTCCGCAAACACCCAGTATTTCTGTTTTATTTTTTTGGGGCAGATAATAAATCAGTTTAAATATGTACCTTAAAATTTTTATATAGATAATATGCAATCGTATGTTTTCATTTAAGCCCCAAAATGCTGCATAATTATTGTTTTATCATCATTTTAATTATCTTTTATTTGATTGCTGTTGTTGTAAAGCACTCTTGAACTTAGCCTAGTGCTACATTCAACACACGAAGAAGCACATAGTTAAGCTTATGTAGTACATCGAAACTTAAACAGTTCCTTGTCTAATTTTTATTGCATAGCCTCCACCCCTGTTGATCTAAAACATGCTCGTAAATCTCCTCACATAAACAGCAAATGAAAGAAAGAATGCTAATGGGAGAAGGCAGATGCCTTGAATCAGCAGGTAGTGAGAGGTTGATGAATCAAATGGTGACCCAGCTGGTTATCATCTGTGTGGTTTCATAATGACAAGGCGAAATAACATCCTTGTAAGGAAGGTCCTAAATTTGCTGTGCTCTTGTGGTTAGGCTCCAACAAATCATAACCCTGCGTGTCAGCAGATGCACATCAATATTGAGGACGTAATGCATGTTACATAGGCGTAGTCACAACAACTCGCCAAACAGCATGATGAAACAAGGATTTAAATCTGTTTCTGAAGTAACTAACACAACCATGGTTTTTTATTGCAAGTAGTTCTCAATTATTGTCATTAGAAGTAAATATAAATTGGTATCAGTGGTAAAATGTAAGTATATATCAAAAGTTATAGTAGTCTGTCAAAGCAAAGGAATAATGGAGAGAAATGGTTAAAGTAGAGTACAAAATTGGAAGTGGAATACTATAAATGTATTAATGATATTTTATAAGCTACTTTTTTGAATGTAATAATTGAATACAAACTACAAATATTTAGGAGTCAAAAGTGCATATCTGCAGCCTCAAAATAAAGAGGTGCCTTCTTTAAGAACCACTACCTCACAATTATTTATGTATTTTGAGTTCCTTATGTGCTCAGACCTGTAGGCACAGTCCTGCTTGCCAGGACCTATTTTTTAGTAAAATACATAAACACAAGTACTTTACAGTGACGCATATGAAGTCCAGATGTGTATTATTGTGAGTGTGACAGACATGCTTTTCCTGTAGCTTATAACACATTATACTCCCAAAAGGTTAAAGGAAATGCTCTGTTGCCACCATTGTGTCTCGGAATACAGCGTCCTTGAGTTGTCATTGGGCTTTTTTTGTTTGTGCTAAATGTTTAAAGGCAGTAAGCTCTCCCTTGAAAGCTCTCTATATATATATATACTCTTTCAGGCTATTGTGAAACAGTATGTTTCCCACTTCCTGAAAAGGGGAACCTCTGGCAGCATCATGTGTTGAGAAATGAGAGGAAGCATCACTGTTAAGCACAGGGAAGTGGTCTGTCAAAATTTAGACTAGTCTCACTTCACCTAGGGGTCAGACTAATACTGGTCTAGTTCACCCACCATTGTCCATCCCACAGTGGCAACAGGGCCAGCTGCCTTGTCCTGAAACTTACAGTCACTTATTTAAAACAAACTTTACACCTAATTGTTGAATCCAGTTTATGCTAAGTAGTCTAAAACAAACATTTTCAGGTATAAACAGTTGCAAACCACAGCAAAATATTCCTTTGCCTTGAGTGATATCTAGCTCTGAGATTTTGGATTACTTTGTCCAGGTTTTGAGATGTCTTTTATCACGGCACTGAAAATTGCTGTGAAATTTCTTTTAATTTGATTAGGATGTACCCAGAGACAGACATGTTAAAACCGCAGCAAATGCTGTCCAACTTAAACAGTTTGACTTAATCTGATATGATTTTTTAAAACTACATGGAGTCCGGTGCCTTATGTTGACATTACAGATAAGGTATCAGTCAACTGACTTGGGCAAATTTGACTTTTGTATACATTCATGAATTCACTGATATCCTCAGTAGTCTAAAACAAATCTCATTGTATGCTATCTTAGCCTCAGTTGAAAGCTCTGCTCTAACAAGTATATTAATCAACTCCCATCAAATTCATTCAGTTAATAACATTGTGCAATTACCCTCAGTCACATGCACTTTGTCTGATAAACTACCAAAAACCTCACATGATATTAGGAGTACATCTGTGCCAATGTCTCAGCAATATTATCACATGGACAGGCACCCACTTCCATGCTAAATGTCACATGCAAACACAGGCACCTGCTGCATACAAACACCCAGGCATATGCTATGGAAAAGTCACACATCTGCTCCACACATGCTGCAAACAGAAAAACAAATCACACAGTTGGAAGATAAAACACATTTACCTGATACTTAACTATACAGACACCTGGTATATACAGTACTACTGCCGCATATACTGGATGTGAAGTATTTCCTACTCTTGTTGTACATACATACGTGTGTGTGTGTGTGTGCGCCAGTCATAGCAGTACACCTACCTCTTTGTGCAGACATGGGTTCTTTCTCAGCAGCAACACAATGCTCTTTCTATTCTTTGCTTTCCTCTCTCTCTCTCTCCCCTCTGTCTCCCCCCTCTCTAACTCTTTCTCTCTAACTCTCTCTCTTCCCCTCTCTCTTTGGTAATACAGCTGTCTGCCTAGTCTAACGTTTTTCAGCACATCCTTTCACATACACTCGCTTTATTAGGGGAGAGAGAGAGAGAGAGAGAGAGAGAGAGAGCTTCCCTCC
>OMLM01001801.1:2182-43064 GCA_900302695.1 Helostoma temminkii | reverse complement strand
TACCAGACTTTATTTACCAACACTTGAAGAAAGCTTTCTTTTTTCCCCAAGTTCTATGTTGAATCTACTGTTTCTACACAAACATGAATAACAGAACACTTCCACATATCTAAACTTCCAGTACATTCTCTATTATTATTATTATTATTATTATTATTACTCCTCATTTATTATATTATTAAAACGTTATTAAAGTATAATAACAGAAGATGAGGAGTATTATGTGAAACGCTATCAAACTGCTGAAACTGTCAGAGCAGAGCATATAACAGCTTGACTGTCTGCTGTCTTACTCAATTTTGACTGTTTCCTCATTTTACAAGTTGCTTACTGATGCAACATCATAAAGGTTCCTTACAATAATTAGAATGGAAACCCACTGACAAAAGAGAAAATGAAAAAAGGTTACAAGGCAAAGGTCATATGTTTTTGACATACAATCACTCAGCAATTGCTGAAATATGGCAATCAATATATTGTGCTTAATGTCATCTGTTCATTTGTGCTGACCCTGCATATTACAGTATATCAACAAGCTGCATGGCTGATACTTGTTACTTGAGGAGAAATTGAGAAAAGCTGTGTGCACCTCTCAAATGTGACGTAGCAGCAGCAGCAGTTTCATTGTTTGTTTTTTTTGTGTACATTAGTCTTGCATGTATTAACCCAGACTCTTTTTTGCATAATAAATGGATAGCTGTTGCATACAGACCACACATTCTACGCATAGAGTAAAATTGTGGTGTTCAGGATGAGTCCAGCACAATAAAAGCTGCCACGTTTTTACAATCAGTGTTTAATATTGCTTCAGTTGTCATTACTTTGAACATTACATATCCATGTAAGCAGGAAACCTGGTTTTATTGAGATACTTCCTACTAAAGAAATGGTTCCTATGGAACTGTGTTGACACCATTCCTCCTGCTTAGAAAAGGAGAGCCAAAAATATTATTAAAAAGCACATCAATGGCCGTCCTCTGTGGTGGTTTAAAAGGTTCAGAGTGGTTGAACAAGTATTGATTCTCTTTTAACCTTACAGGATGTTTGTCAAATGACTCAGGAATGACAGCTACAGTATATTGGTCAAGTGAGGAGAGAGTTAAACATGGTTGGTCATAAAACATAATGTGACCCTGTAGTATCAGACCTCATTTTAATGTTATGTGTCATCCTGCTGTTTGGTTGTTTAAGCTAAGAATGGGCAATAAAACAATAAAGATAACATCAAGAAATAACTTTTCGGTATAGCATGGATAGAACTAATTCTATCTGTGTTTTGACAGACAACATGAGAGCCAACAATACTGATAATAGTGTTGCACCAAACCCATCCTGTGGCCAAAATAGTCAAACTAACATAATGTGGCTGTAAAATAATAATAATGGAAGAAGTGGTAATGGTAACAACAAAAAGTTGCAACTTAAGGAGTCAAACTTAATAATGTTAGATGTATTAGAAATCTAAATTTGATTTTCATAGTAAAAACAAAGGGACTGCTAGTTCACACCAATGGGTGTATATTTAAATCACCTTATACACATCATTGCATACTGTAGGTGCACAACAAATGCCATTATCATCTCATTTTGTGATTAGTGCTAATCACTAATCAGTAAATCTTGCTAACATGAAAAACTAAAATAAAATGCTGAACATAAATGTAATAAAACTGATTATGTTTTATGACATATTTTAAAATGTGCAATAATTTTATCAGCATCAAGATATGAGCCTCACCATCACAACATTATTTAGATGGCTGTGTCAAATTTTCATTGGTTCCCAGACATTTTTTCTTTTTGGCCTAAATACTTTAATATCTTCAGCAGTAATCAGTGGGCATTTGGCTGAGAAAAACTGAATTGGAAAAAACTTCACATCCACTTAATATACTCAGTATTACCAAACTGCTTTCCGCTAAATATTACCTTTCTAAACACAGATACTCTGAAACAATCCAGCTGAAAGTTCCTCTTTCAAGCTGACGCCCAGCACATGAAGATAAAAATGTATTTTTATGTAAATGCGTGCTTACTTCCTGGCCTAAATACTTGAATACTTAAATACTCTTCAGCAGTAATTATGCAGCAGCCACAACCCGTGGGCTGTTGAAATAACAGAAGCTGTTTCTCAGTTTATTGTGTTGCAAAATGCCAGATTTCCGCCGCCTACTCGGTTTGCTAGAGCCTAGGTATGTCATTGTCAGCCATCATAACATCATTGACACTGTGTTACAGAAGGTAAATGACTTTGTGAAAAAACATATTCACAGCCTGTTACAGGACGTTACAACCTTCAGCTTCACTGATATTTGGTCCAGCAGTGTCTCCCCACTGTCTCTCATCAGTTTAACAGCACAGTGTGTTCATGAGCATTTTACTCTTGAGCAAATCATAATATAAGCAAAACTATTTTGGAGCCACTACTCCCTCCTGGATGTCGTGTATTTTAGTTTATCACAATCAGAAACAACATTTGTTTACAAGTTCTCTTCGAGTAATTGCAGTTTTTATAATAAAAAAATGCTGCAACTGCAACATTAAGTACTCGTATAAGTATAAGTACTAAACAGTAGGCTTGTGGCTGAGTGCCAGGGCAAGGAAGTTGAGCATTGAGCAGTAGGCAAATGCATAGTTGGTTTTGGTCTTTTCATTACATTTGCTTATGCAAGACATTGCATTGAGGGAGAGACACAGAGAGAGGAAGAGGCTGAGGGACTAAATCTAACAGCAAGTCATTATCAAGCGACTGAGGCTTTACAGAGATGTCAACTAGACAACATCCTGACCTCCGGTTCATTATTAGGATGTTAATGGTGCAGTGCTACGCTGTGCCTGTCTCTTCAGCAGCTACAATACAGTGTCACTGAGGCCAGAGAAAAAAATTGTGCCATGGTCGTTGTTTTCTTTTTTTATTCTGTTATTATTATTATTATTATTATTATTATTTTCATTAGTATGCAATGTAGTAGTAGGAGCATCTTCAAAACCACACATTATTGTACTATAGAAGTTTAGAAAACGCATTTACATGTTGACTTGTTTATCTTCTCTTTACCATTTTGCTGCTACAGAGAATATATAAGCTTGTAAACAATATACAGTAGCTTTGTGGATGGTAAGATCTATGGGTTGGTTCTCTTTGGGCCAGTCTGAAATATCTCAACAACAACAATTGGATGCATAGCCATTGGAATTTCTAGAGACGTTCTTGGTTCCCAGTGGATACATGCTACTTATGTTGATGACTCCATGACTTTTTAGTCTTACACCACCAGCACGTTGACCTTAGAGCTTTAACTGCATTGTCTTAAACTGTTGGCTGAATGGCCATGAAATTTGACAAACACATTTGTGTTCCACACAAAATTACAAAAACTGTGGTAAATATTGACTTCTTATGTTGTGCCATCAACCAGTCAACATTTTAATGCCCAGTGCTTTGCAAATTATTTAGTTTTGCCTGTTAAGCTATTCTCATGCCCCTAGCTGAACATTTTGTTTATTGGTAATTAGCATATAGTATCATGCTGACACTCAAAGCTTAGATGGTGACTGTGGTTAACATCATAAGAGCTTAACATTGTGTTCTTTGTTTTTGACTTATATAATCAAAAAGCAACTTCTGCTGTCTTGTGTTGCAAGAACCGCTAATGAGCTGCTTGACAAGCATTTGCACTTTTATTTTCAATTACGATCAAGATTTTAAGCAGTGTTTTACAGAATTTCAGTTTGAAAAATGTGTCTAAAAAATCGTTTACATTCATTACATTGATTACAAGAGGCCTAAACAGCAAAGGTATACTTTCCAGCGTTTCTTAGTACTCTACAAACTATAAAGGTGGATACCACATGCACATGTATTTTTGTTGTTCCAAATGTCTTACACATTTGTGGTGCTGAACTCTTATGACATATAAGAGACAGAGGAAGAAATATGTCACAGGTCAGGCCAATAAACAGCTCATGTTCCATATTACATTAGAAAGAAAATGGGAAGCATTGTGATTGGAAAAATATAATTAGTTAGGGGTCATTCGAAATAGGAAAGTCGCTTAGGGATTATAAATAATTCATATGATCTCTTCACTCAAGCTCACCCACAGTACAGCCCCTCCTGCTGGAAAATGTTAACATGGTGCTGGTTCCTTAGGGAAGTGGAAATTGTCAACAAAGAGGTTTTTTGTCACTTACGTTTTTCTGCAAAATAAGAAACATGATTGTTTGGCAAAAATAGCTCAAATTTACTCCTCCTGACTGGATAAATGAACAAAGGCTTTATGTAAGTAGACGTTTATATTGAAATATTTTTCTTTTATCTTCATGTTCTGGGTGTCAATCTGAAAGAGTAACTTTCTGCTGGTTTATTCCGAGTACCTGTATGTAGATATGTTAGTGGAAAGCAGTGTGGTAATGTGGATTTAAGTGGATATGAAACCTTTTCAGTGAAACTCAAGTGTACAATACAATGGCATATTTCCCTAATATGGAATAAGAACTCACCGAGCTTGCTCTTAAAACCTGTTAAGATCATGCAACAGTTTCCTAATTAATTCTTCACATTTTTATAGGACAATTAAAATTTTTTTTCAATTAATCACAGGAGCTGTCACTCTTTGGTCATTTTAGAACAGACTGATATTACTAATTCAACACTATTATTTACAGAAACTGACATTCAGCTATCAACTGAATGTCTCCTTTGACTAACAGACTGTTCTATCTATATGTAGATTGAGATGCACTGCCCCCTGTTGGGTTTCACTTGCACATACCAATGTCACTTTGAACGGGGCAGCTTAAGCCAATTGCTAAGCCAATTGTCAGTGTAGTTTTATGTGTTCATAGAAGATGATCATAAAGGTATCTGGACTGGAATGTTGCAGAAGAGAACATGAAGTCTCTTTGTTACTGTTCATGTTTTAAATGAGTTTGAAGTTTTTCTGTCTGTACCATGGTCATTTGCATTTTTTGTTGTGTTTCCACTTATATTCATTATACTTGTTACTATACTTTATTTCCCTTTTCCTTGCTTGTATTCAATAATATTTTTTCATATTCTGGCTTGGTGTTAACTGCATACTATTCCAAAATGTTGACACTATTGAGTCTGGTCTCGTCTTTTGGCCTCAGTAGACAAAAATTGACTGAAAGGGGACACATTTTCCAATGTTTCTAGGTAGAACAAGTTTATGAAAGATGAAATTTGACTGAAGAAGAGAAGCAAGTACACAAAAAAAGTTGATAAAAGTTGGAGACGGAGTGGGAATGACACTCATGCAGTCTAGCTGACCTCAATTCCTGTCATTGAAACCAATGGAGAAGATGAAAATTGACTCAAAACAAAACTTGTCGAAACGCAGATATGAAGAAGCTGATCTAAGGAGAAGAAGGAAAAGTTAAAATCATCTAGACCTGTTTAAAGTTCAAAACTAATAGTTTTTCTCCAAATGCTAATAAAAATATCTAAAGAAATGTTCAATGTCCACCCAAAAGCAGTTTCAGATAAATTTTATATTGCAACTTGCATTTCAAAGACACTGAGAATCCAAGCAGGGATCAACCACCCACAGAGAGAGCAAAGGCAAAGAGCTACAGTCCAAACCTCAATATTCTTAGAAGAAAAGCAGCCATGGTAGAGTTGTTTTTGTAACGTCTCTTCTAATATAACCAAGCACTTATTGGGCCCTTGCTGCTCAGTGACTTTCACAATGTTAGCACTCTGGTATTTACAAACATTATCAACAAAATTACACATTTCATTGCAGATTAAAGCAGAGCTGAGACAGATTGTTCCAAATGTTAAATGTTGGAGTACCAGTTGGATGGAAGTTACTGTCTCAGAAAAAAAAATGCACAGAAAACGTGTCACATTCAGATACTTTCTTACAATTTAAACTACAACATTCAGGTTCCAAATTTTTCATGACCTTTACAAAAAAACCTCTTATTGTATAACATAAAGAATCTGAAAACATGGGGTGGGATTTTATTCATGTATTTGTTTATTTTGTTGCTCTGGTATTAAACAGGCACTGAAGCACCACATATATGTACTGTGGCTTTTGCCATTACAGGATTCATGTAATGTTGCAGTTTTAATACTGTTTTGTACTGACTGACTGACTCTACTGCATTTAGCAAGCACACCTACCTAAGACCAGCTGTAAATGCTTTCAATTTAGGGTTGTTCTACTTTTCTACCTAAAGTACATATGGCACTGGTTGTGAAAAATCTCTACCATTAAATAAACATAATAGCAATAAACATAATCTTGAATACTGCAGGTTGTTTGTAAAAAGCTTATGTGCTTTTTAATGTGCTGCCATTTTAGCAAAAATATTTTTGCTGTCTACAGATAAAAGACAGACTGTAGTAATGATACGTTTGTGTTAAATTGCAGTTGCATACCATTCTTTGAGATAAAAAACCTATAGATGGTCTTTCACCACCCTGTGAATCTTGCCTGAATATATATTGGAAATAGACCCAGTATCGTCACCTCAACAATGCTTGCATAACAGCTGAAGTAATTCATTTTGTCAGTATTTCCATTGGAAAGAGTATCACATTCAAGAAGGGCATGTAGCTTTAAATATCTCCTAATCTCAAAAGTCATGAATAAATGAAATAACGTTGGTTTACATTTAAAACAAAACAAGAAATATTGTAACATTCCTGTCATGTTCTTCAAACTCAAAAGTGGAATGTCATTGTCAATACATAAATACATTTACAATAACTACAACCTTTAAAATATTACATGGTCAATCCAAAAACAACAGATTAACATTTAAAGTACACTATTATACAAACAAACTGAAATGAGACCAAATTTGAAATACACTGTGACAAAATTATGATACATAATGTGAAATATACATTATTAATCTTTCTCATTTACAATTTTCAGTCACTGACATACAGTATATTACAGTGAAGATGAACTTTGAGTTAATGGTACAACAAGTGCATAGCAAAATAGAAGCTCATTTGACCAAGTTAAAGAAACCCATGAAACTAACAAACTAGCTTTAGAAACGACATTTAAAAACCATTGTTTAAGGCAAATCTCATTATTTAAAATTGGCATAGTCTGAGAAAATGTCAACAAAGTCTTGTACCACCCTGTAGCAGAAGTCATATTGTTCCTGTGGAGAAAAGAAAAACATAAAACATGAATTAGGAGGAGCATTGTAAATCAGTACTGGTTTAAATCTAGATAAAGAAGCAGGGGATAAAATATACATATTAAACCATAATAATAATTAAAAAATACATTTTAGGAGCCACAGCTGCAGATACTTACCACTGTTTGGACCATATGCGGCCTCTGCATGCGTAAACTCTTCACAGTCTGGAACACGTCCAGTAAGCCTTCTGCCTTGACTCGCTCCAAGATATTGCTCAGTGCAATGAATGTACCTGTTCGCCCTGCACCAGCACTGCAGTACACACAGAAACTCATAAATATTAAAGCATAAACAATGGCTTCCAAATACAAAATGTACTGTTTTAAATTGCAAAATGCGAAACACTGCAGAGGAGAAGGTATACAACAACAGATATATAAAATGCCTTAAATCGGTGTCTAAAAGAGTGCTCTGACATTACCTGCAGTGTACGACGATGGGGTGGTTCCCAGACTGTTGCTGTTGTCTCTGCACTGAGGCGATGATGTCGATCATGCCTTTCCCCTCAGCTGGGATACCAATCTCTGGCCAGCCATGGAAGTGGAAGTGCCTGACCACCCTTGTCTGCTTCTCCTTTGAGAGGAAGTGCGCAGGCAGATGAGATCATAATACCGTCCAAATATGATTTATTAGCAGAATAAAAAAGCAGAATGGCAGGTAGGTCACTGTAGGTTAAGTGTGCACTGGATGAGTGGTGGAATAAAGGGGGCAGAAATGTATTACTGAGCCTCTGAGAGGTGGTGTGGGTCGAATTTAATGAAATCTATGAGACAGGAAGCTCCTGCTTGATGATCCTTAACACTTCCAACCCACCACATTACCTCTGGCAGCCAAAAGAGCCTTAAGTACACAGTTAGGTTAGATGCTGTGTACCTTATTAAGTCTTATGTAAACATGCTTTTAAAATAAAGAAAAATGCATGAAAAAGGCTTGTTTTTTATAAGCAATAATTACATTTTTTTTTTTAAGTAGATACAACCTACCTCCACCTCAACCAACTACGACGATTATGTTTATTGATGATCCTAATATATAATCTCATTTTAAGTATTTCACATCCCTTGGAAAATAACTAAAATACTCTAAGGAATTACATCAACAGGGTCAATAAATGCCTTTTTATGCTCACATGCAAATGTAAAGTGGCGTTACTGCCTCATTAACACAAGTGATAGTGCAACGTTAATTTGCTTACCGGGGTAAAAGTGAGTACCAAGTCTCGTAGACTAAAGGTGTCACACAGAGTGTCTCCCTTCAGTTCTACTGTGTAATCGCCATAGGTGACAGAGTCCTCTGTAGGCCAGTATTGGCAACATTTGTCCTGAAAACACAAGTAAAAATGTCTGTTTAAAAATAGCAGAAACTGCTGCTTAATATATGAAAGATTAAAAACTGTATTCTGGACAAAGTTCTGTTAAAGATTAAGGACTGGGATTGTTCATTTAGCACTGCTGCAGTAGTTACTAAAGGCAAAGCTTGCTTGCAGTCAACAGCCATCACAGCTTACCTGCTCCCTCTCCTGGATTTCAGTGAGCATGACAATGGAGTGACATTTCCATTCCCACACCATTCTCCAGAAATCGTCTACAGTGTGTGGCAGAGGGCCCTGTGTGGCAATGTAGTAGTCCTTTTGCCTGTAGCCCTGAGTCAGAATAAATATGCATGTCCTGTTATATGCATTAATAGTAATGCCTATAGATGCAAGAAGGAACACCATAAGGAATAAAATTTACTTACATCTATAAAAGATGCATTAATATAATCTGTGAATTCCTGGCCTCTTCTCATTGAGAGAATTACTCTGTTGAAGTCATCTGTAATTGGAACAAAGCAAGGAACTCCTCAGAACAGCACAACTATTTTAAAGTATTAGGTGGAAGCATCCTGAGTGTTCCCAAGAACAGTGAGTTATTGAATTGAATGCATCCTAAAGAAACAGAAAGTACATGTAGTAGTATTTGATACAATGGTTGTTCATCTTTCTTACATGGAATAATTTGTAGGACTCTGTTCTTCTTCATGTTGGCTGGAAGGTTCCCAGTTCTCATGTTCTCCTTCATTATTCGCATGTTGGTCAGTTTCTGGGCAGAAATCAAGCAAAGTCACAAACTCAAAAATGTGACAAAGCTGCAAGTTTTAAATGTACTTTTACTTGAAAAGAAATAAAATGGGTCACTATAGATCATTTAGTATTCATAGGATAATGAGAGTTATTGTATTACCAACCTAGGGCAAGAATATGATTTATATTAGCATGGCTTGTTTGAGTGTTGTGGTTCTAAACTATTTTCAGCTTATCAGCTTGTGGTTTAGGGGGTCAAACTGTGGGAGAATACAGCAACTTCATTTTAAAATTTCTACAACAAAACACAACAACCTAATTATTTTTGTGAAAATAGTGCTAATTAGAAGTAATATGTTTTTCAAGTTTAAAGAAAAATGCTTGTAGAATATTTTTGAAGAACCCAAATTAAGACTGTTAACCATGAATAGTATGTTCTGTTTCATTGGTGTGCAGTGCCCTGGGCTTTCGCTCTATGGGTCTTATCCCTCCTTGCACCCACATCTGAAGAGAAAATTGTCAACGCCCATCTGGAGTGGGCCCTTATATCTGCCCGAACTGAGTGTCCCTTACACGTCGTGTGTATCACATATAAAGCAGTATGTTCCCTTTTCTTTCCTTCAGCCAGCACTAGAGAACTGAGCTAAGATGACCTGTTTCGCTCTGACCTATAGTGAACCGGTGCAGTCCCCTGGGCTTCGGGCTGCACTAGTCACAGGGAAGATGCTGCCGGATGTGTAAGAGGATGAAAGGGCCCACAGCAAGTGGGCGTTGACAATTTTCTCTTTAGCTGGTGGCACGAGGAGGGATAAGACCCATAGAGTGAAAGCCCAGGGGGCTGCGCACAATTCACAGAAGCTTGGGTTACGTTACATAACCAATGTTACAGCTAGCTATCATGGTGTCTTATAAGCCATTTTCAGACATGCGCTAGAGCCCTGAACCTCTCTAGACATTACCAAAGGAGCTGTATGTGAGAATGCAGATGTCCAGGTCAGTCAGCCTGGACATTAAATGGTCATGACCCTACCAGCTCCCTAGTTGTAAAGCCCAAGCAATGTCCGATCAAGCACATGAAATTGTCCAGAGAATTCACAGTAAGCGAGTGGATGTGTAGATGACACTCGCTGTCAGCCAGTTCACTCAGCACAACACCACTAAGTACGTTATAGCACACTGAAGCGGCACCAGTTGAATGCTTAGAAATAATGTGTCAATGTACTATATATAACCCTGCTGATGGTAAATACTTTCAGGAAACATGCTTCTCTATACAGTACATGCATCGTTTCTAAGGATGTAACCAGTGCTTCAATACATGAAGTAATTCCGTTGGGTACATTTTGTGTCACGTAATGTCTCCTGCACGCTCTACCTAGGGTCCAACTCTTGTTGAAACCAGGCTATTTCCCCGAATGAGAATAAATAAGACTGACAATATCCTGTTGTGTGCTACACATGTGAGAGAGAAATATCGCATTATATAGTTCTTTGTTTAATGTGTGAAACCTGCTATAGATACATGCATGGTACCATTTCACTTAAGTATTTTATGCACAGAGTTTGATCTCTGTCTAGTTAGAAGTGCTGCCTTGCTCAAAAGTCTTTAGAAGGGAATATCTATGCACTACTGCAAGTGCTGTTCTGGGAATCTGTCAGAGGAGGTCTTTAAGTTTAGTTTAGCTTTAAGGTTGTGTGAAGGCTTGTTTAGTTAGTATTTCTTCTTCATGATAAAACCTTTATTAAGTCATTCATGCATATCAGTAATTACATTCTTTTTTTATTACATTTTCCATTACTAAAAGTGAAAGAATTTTACAAATAAACAAGCAGGCTTGGTAAGGGCCAGAATGTGATATTTACCTTAAATTCCTCCTCAAGGCCGACCCGGTCACCAGGTGCAAATGTGTTGTGCAGTTTGTGCAGATGTCCTTCCAGAGATGACACATCCAGCTCTGTGTCTCCATAGAGGTAGTATTCAAGCAGGGCCTGGTATATGAATGAGTACTGCATCTGGGGTGAAAATACACACAAGCAGATGAACACACACACACCATGACTTGTCACACCTGAACATTTAAAGTTATCTGCATATTTAATGTGAACTGTCGAGCATTAATGTGATGTATCCAAAATCATGTCAATGTCAAGCAGGAACTTCCATTTCTAACTCACATCTGTCTGGATGAGCTGTGAGCGCTGTTCTCGTATCTTGGAGACAAACCCAAACACATCAACTTTCTGCTCTGTGTGCATCATGTCGATCATAGCATCTATTACGATGAAGGTTCCTGTCCTGCCAACACCAGCACTGCAGGGACACAAAGAAAACCACAGACTGCATGAGCCACAATCCTCAGCTGACACTTGCATGTTAATGGACAACAGAAGGCAAACAAAGAGATGTCTGTCTATAAATCCATGTATTGCTATAGTCACGCAAAATGTTTACAGCCTGTTTGCAGTTTGTTTGCCTGCACACACAAAGAAGTTATTTAAGCCTAAATGTATTTGTAATAGAAGCAAATTGAATAAAACCATTATAAGTAATGATCACTCAAAAACATTGGAATAATTGGATCCAGGTAAACAACAAAATATTCATTAGTTTTCTGGTACCTGCAGTGAACTACTATAGGTCCAGACAATGGTGGATTCACTGCCTTGACCTTTTTGAGAAACTTAAGCATGCCAATGGGAGAGAAGGGAACACCAAAGTCTGGCCAGCTGGTGAAGTGGAGCTGGGTCACCAACCGCGGGGTCTTGGCAGCATCGCTGGATTGCTATGTGCAGAAACACAGTGACACTAGTGACAAAAGTTACAGCATCTACTTTGATAATGATCATTATTCAGTTATTTCTTCAGTCATGTGGATACACTGCCTGTACCCTTGAGCAGTTTTAAAAGGTTTAAGCTACCAATGGTTTAGAAATATTTTTGTTTATTTTTACTAAATAGGAAATGCACATCAAGTCTTCATAAACCACACTTGCAAACAATAACAACAATAATATGTCTTCACACTTACATATTGCACACAGAACTTGCGTATGGTGTAGTCCACCAGGACAGTGAAGTCTTCTACGGCCACCCTTACATTCCCATAGGTCCAACAGCCCTGATCTGGCCAGTATTGGCAACACTTGTCCTGCACGACATGATTATAATAATTTTACTGAAAGCATTTGTTATTCTTGACTGTATTTAGTGACTGTCCTTTCAAAAGACATCCCTGATGTCACAAAGTTGAGCTTTACTAAAGGCACATATGTTTCACAGTCAGCCAGTCTAGACTAATATAAGTAAGAGAGATGAAACCACTCAGTGAAAAGACTTTTAGCCTTTCTCCCACTCTCCATGTTCAGATGAGTTAAAAGATGAAACTCACTTACTTCTTTTCTTTCTTTTAGATTTGTCAGCATGACAACAGTTGCTACTTTCTGCTCCCATATCATCCTCCAGAAATCTGCTACAGTGTCTTCTTTGGGGCCTATGTAAGACAAAAATAAGATTACGCCATTTCTTTCAACATTAAAAAATGAAGGCATGAATACATTATTTTTAAATGCAACATAGCTTACCCTGTGCTGCTATAAATTTGTTCTTTTCAGTGTAACCCTGTTAGAAAAGAATATCAAGTAGTTAAGAAGATTAATATAAATCTGTAGAACGTCTATAAACACATCTTGTGATGAGATTGGTGTCAGCTGTTTTTCAAGATCATAAACAGTGCTGCATGATTGATCATGATCACAGTGTCAACCTGTGTACTTATATAACCATAGGTCTGTGATTACATCAAATAAATGTGCGCTTCCACTTCATTTCGATTAAAAAGATGAGCAGTCAGTTTCTGTTTATGAAGTGGGGCATGTGCCGTGTATACTATAGTCACATGACTTTCTTTTGTGAGAGTGAAAAACCTGGTGGAGATGGAGGCCAATGGGTACCAACCAACACTGAACTGGTGCTCAGAATTAGGATATAAGCTTAGTGATAGTGAGTAAAACATGCAAAATAAAAGTTGCTACATCATGTAGAAACATGATAAATATGTAGCAATACCTCAAACAGCACAAAAAAATGTCTAATAAAGACACAACTGAATGGAAGCCTGTAAGCCAAACACATTTATGCAAGTGTTTGCAAGTGTCACGCCATACGACTAGTCTGCATGGAGGCCGAAGGAAATTCTTTAGATGAGAACTCATTTCAGTCAAGTGTTTAGTAATGTAGAGTGAAACCATCATATCCAATTGACAGGTTTGCTACTTTAACACAGTGTTGACCCTTCACAACAGGAATGAACAATGGTCATCAGATTTATGACAAAAGATATAACTCACATCAATGTAAGAAGCATTCACATAGTCTGAACAGGGATTTCCATCCAGTTGAGTCAACACCACTCTGGAATGATCATCTGTTAGAGAAAATACAGTCGGAAAGTTATAAGATTTACAGTGAAAATCAGCACATAGTGTCACTTCTATTTGGTTAAACATTTATTTTGTGCACATTCACAGCCAAGTTAAAGGAATAGTTTAACATTTAAGAAATATGATTATTTACTTGAAAGCCATGAGTTACACAATTGGATCAATGCCACAGACACGCCTGTATGGTACATTCAATTCAAATCAAGTTTATTTATATAGCGCCAATGTACAACAAAAGTCATCTCAAGGCCTAACTGCCAGCCAGTTAGCTTGGCTTAGCTTAAAGACTGTGCACCAGTGGAAATGACTAGCCTGTCTGTCCTCAGCAGTAACTTCCTGCAGTCAACAGTGTTTCCAGCACATAAAAAGGAAACTCCACTGACAAGTTGTAGTTTTTATATTTATTTGTGTGGACAAATTTTTATGGACAATGAAGTTCTTTACTGGTAAGTGGATTTTGTCAGATTACTATTTCCTCCAGCTTCTTTATGCTAAGCAAGGCAAAACCAACCACACATTTTCCATACAGACTGTATCAGTCACCTAAATCTTGGCAGGAACTCGCATTTCCCGCAACGTTTAACTATTTCTCTCAGAATGCATAGGTAAAAAAATGGACGCAGTGAATTGTTAATGGGACAGATAAGTGATAGGAAATGGAGAGGTGTGTCATTCTGAATGAATGTGCAAGTTGACAGGCAGAATCGATTGTATCTAAAATAAAAGCCCTATAGCGACAAAGGCATGTGCACACAGACAGGAAACTGCAAGATCTCTGTCTGAGTCAGATGAAAACGTTTCCTACAGAACAGAAAGTACACTCACAGGGAAGGATATTAGGGTATCGGTTCTTCTCTTTGTTGTCATCCTTGTTGGCCTCTTCATATGTTCCTTGGGCATTACCCCCTGGCAAGGACTGCAAAGCAAAATCATAGTATTTACGTAATGCCACATACTGAAAAGTAATGGTGATTTTCACAATTCACAGCTAGTGCATTGTTTTCTGCTGAATGTAGGGCTATGTCAGCCGTGGTATTATCACTTCCTCTGCTACCTGCAGTTCTCAATTAAATGTAGAGAACTTCAACTTCCTCTGTCTCTGCTGTTAAAAGGTTTATACAATTATACTCTTATATGTTACACGGGTAATGAATCATACACTTTATTTTGACTCAGATCCTCAATCGTAGTCACAAATAGACACATGGGTATTTTTTGTATGTGTCATGGACAAAATGACACATAACCATAAATAGCTTCTTAATAAACTAACACATACAATATGTCAATGTAGTTGTTCTGCCTTCTTATGAGCACAGTGTTGCTGTTGTGGGGCAACCCTTAAACTTGTAAATATTATATATATATATATACACACTCTTTTCTATTAAAAAAAATCCTGCTGCTTAACTAACAGTAATGATAATTCAGATACAGTCATAAACCACTAAACAGAACTTAAGCCAGTGTTTGACTAATGCTATAAATTATGGAGTACGTAGACACCACAATGACTATACTTTAAACCCAGATATCTGATGTAAACATTGCTTTCAGCAGTTGTACTAACAACACTAGAAGACAGGGTAATAGAGAAGGGTGTTTACATTGTACTCCTCCCTGAAGAGCTTGCCATCATCAGCTGAACGGATCCTGTATTCCTCCTCGAGGTGGTCCACTGGGATGGGGAAGTAGGTTTTAGAGGCTGAATGGGATCTGGGCAGAAGTACCACCGTCTGTTGCTCTGTGTGTAAAACAGTCAGTCAATGAGACTGATCACTGCTCAGACTGTATTAAGAAAACTACTGATTCGGTTTTGCAAATCAGAATTTTACAGCTTTTCCGATGAGTTAAATTGTTGTGATCTTTAAGTGACTAGTTCAGAAAACAAGATTGGTTTTAATTAAACCAGTGTTCCCAGCCTTTTTGTCAGACACTGTCAAGTGAATTCAAGTGCTCCTTCGTAACGCCACCGCCCAAATACATTCATTTGAGTTGTTGATTTTGTACCTGGATGATATTTTGCTAGTAATATATGAAAGTGGATATTGCTACAAACTATTTTACACAACTCTCACTGTGTGAAATTGTTTGATTTGTTTGCATCTTTCCAGTAACAATATAGAGAAGAACCTCGATGATTCAAGCATGTACCGATTCATTTTTGTATTTTCAACCATTCAATCTGTTACTTTAGGCTGTCAAATATTTATCCATGAATGTTTTTCTATAACTCTCCATTACCTTTAGCTAAGACGTCAGTTATTTGTCCATTAATTTTAGCTTGTCGTTGGTCCATTTAGGTTCATCATTTCATGATCATCTCATGATTTATCCATGAGATATTATTTGTGAGTGGATATATGCAATGCAAATTTTTAATCAAATCAGAATTTCAGCTGTTTAGTTAATTACTTTCCACATACCCGCGGGGATACAAACATCCCTGGTTGTGAATCACTGAATTAAATAATCGGCTTATCAAACTACTCCTAGAAATGTCTTACATTGTCAAAGAAAAGAATTAATAAACTGATTTAAATATTATTACATGGTTTGTATTTGCCAGTAACAAAAACATACAAGCACAAGCATTTAGAGACCAAACATCAGGTGTTAGTAAACCCAAGGAATCCAGAGACATAGACATAGACATAGTCACATACACATACAGGTGTAGGCAGGGTTTTCAATTGAAACCTCTCTTAAAACACCCAACTAAGCATTTTGTTTTGTTACAATTTTCAAAAACATAGGTTGAAAAGTTAAAGTGTTAGTAACATAAAGTCCTGATACCGCCACCCTGTATACCTGACCTGGTTGTACAGCGGTGTATACCGACTCAGTACTGTATCCAAACTCTAAAACACAACACATACCAAATCACGTTGAACATACAGAGTCAGAGACAAAGGCAAAAAAATACAATGCTGTTATTAAAAATAACATCTGGTTCACTGTGACACCATTTGACCTTGTGTCTTAACAGTTATCACCAACAGAAAATAGCATGTCAGTTTTTAGTAAGAAACAGTTTAGTTCAGTGGTAGATCTTTCTTTATAGTTAAGTACTGTTAAGTACTCGCAAACAGTATATGTTTATATACTGAATTGCTCTCCCAGTCTATGTGGGATGGTTTACAATAACAGGGATCAGCAGGTCATCCAAAATCTAGAAATGTATCCAGCTACTTGTTAGTATGCTGTGTTGTTTTCCACAATAATGAACACTTGCATGTCCTTCAAAACGTTTCCTGTGAAGTTAAATAGCTGCTCAAGTTTCTCATGTCAGCTCTTAATAACAGACTATGTAGCTCAAAGCTTGTTAAAAACTTCTCTCTTTTTACCACTAATGCCATTATAATAATTTTACATGCAGTGTAAAGCTATAAAACAGTGGTGATGGTTTAGTTCTTCACACTAACCACAGGAAGTCTGTGACAACCACGCAGCAAAGGTGGGACACTTTGCACATGCATTTACAAACTTCAGATCATCTTTTACACATCCTTTTGTCTATCTTAACCTTTCTCTTTCTTTGCCTCCTGTTTCTATACCTGAAATCAACATTAAATTTACAACAATGTTACCTTGTTCCTCCAGGATGCCATTTGGTATCTTCTTGTCAACTGTTGTGACGACTGGTTTCTTCTGGCCTTTTAACCTACCAGTAAAATATTACATATGAAATAAAAAATGTAGATCATAGCATTAGGTAGCATCATGGTAAAATAGGTTTAAGCTTTACTAAAGTTAAATCTACTTTACTATGAACAAAAAATACACCCATCCTACCATCTGAAGCTTGAGAAGTTATTCTTTCTCATTAGCTGATGTCTTGAAAAGATAGCACTGTAGTTGGAATGTGGTAAAAAACTTGTTATATGCTCTTCTGCTGCCTGCTTATGTCCACCGTTACTGCCTGTTCTCTTCTTTCTAAGCATCAGAGGGAGTCAGCTAGCAGCATTTCCTGACTGGGCTCCACCTCAGTGACTAAAAGAGGAAGTGTCACCCTGAGCTCTGCCCCCAAGCCTGGCTCACAGCCAATGAGAACCAGGGAGGGGGCGAGTTCAGGCGGTTGAGTCTTTGCAGGATGGGAGTTTTTACCTGAGGAAGTACCAGGCTAGCAGTGCGATGATGATCAGCAGCAAGGACAGGACCAACACGGTGGGAAGAACGGGGGATACACCTTTTTTTGAGAAGAAAAAAGAAGCATAGCTGGGGGTCAGGAAGAAATGTCAACAAAGCAGCAGGAAGATGGGGAAAGCCTAGTGATATATGTGCATATTTTTGTTGGCACAAATTCTTGGTTGCGTTCACGTGTTAGAGCCATGTGTGTTTCGCATGAACTGATAAAACTAAATCAATACTTGGCTCAGCAATGTGTAGTACCTCCCATGTTCCCTTCTGGCAACCAGCCTGTTTTACTAACTGGCTTGAGAAGTATTTTATCAAAAGATAAGTATCAGCCTATGTCATCCTGTCAGTGTGTCTAACAGAAAATGAAAGCCTGTAAGTAGAAACTCAGCCTAGAGTCACTGCCACACAGCCAGCTATTAGGTGTGTTTATAAAAATGAACACTAAGCCGTAAATTATTGTCCAAGGTTGCTGAAATTCATTGTGATCCGGTAATAACAAGGTTGGAGAAAGGGCTATTATCAAACAGATGCATGTGGTGCAAAAGTCCATAATAATCATATCATGATGACTGTAGTGTGTAGTAATGGGATTTTGTTGCTGTCACAAATTGTTCACTGTTATTAAGTCTCACATGTCAGGGCACAGTGTCCTTGTTATTGTTCTTACCTTCTGCGTTCTCATCGCTGGTGGAATTGGATGTTGGTGTGGTTGTCACAAAAAACAGAAGTGGGACCATTGTGACTGCAGAAAAACAACATCAAGACGGATATTAAATTTAGAGCTAGACATGTCTGCAAAGTCAACGTTCATGACAACAGCGCTGGTTGGATTGTATCACTATTCAGCGAACAGAAAAGCTTTTGAGAGATATGAGGCACATTTCTTTATTCATGACTGTTGCTTTTAGGAATGTGCTCATCTGTGCAAAGTTCATGGAGACACAATGGAACAACACACTCATATCCTGGTCATTCATTAGTCCTGTCATAAACCTCCCAGTGTAATTCCTGACATCTCCACATGGAGGCACAATACCCCTGTATAGGAAAAACAAAACTGCCCATGACAACAGCATTCCTCACCAACTCATTGAGAAAAAAAATTCAAAGATACCGTTCAGGTTTAAGAAAAAACGCTTTTTTTAATTTAAATATCCAACATATCAAAGGTAGAAAGATTCTGACTGTGAATTTGACTGAAATATTCCACTCAACCCTTAATAAAGGATATGCTTATGCTTTAACCTGTGTATTATCAGAAAAATATGAGAACTTGAACAAATGCCTCTTGAAGCTGACAGCAGCTCTTTGGTTGTTTCTGCGGTTTTGTAGTGTGATTTACATCATATAGAATGCGTACGTGCTTAAAGAGCTATATCTCAGCTAAATCATCAGTCCCACACAACGCACCGCCAAACAAACAGCATCAATCTGTGTCTAATCCTAGCTAAACTGGACATATTGGATCATGGCAAGTGAAATGTAGAAACAGGCAGAAAGAGGCTAACACCGACACCCTCATGCAACATACAACATCACCCCCACACAAAGATATGCAGACGTCCACAGCACCAGGAGCTTCATCCAGAGCCCCTACACACAGTGACATCCTGGGGTCTCTGCTGAATGACTGATCTTTCTAACACATTCACCTGGCAAAGAATGCAGAGAAGGAACGATAGAGAAGCATCTCTGACCCATCTCTGATTCTTTTATTTGTGCATTCAGAATGGCTCCCATGTCACACTGAAATAGGCACCTTTTTTTTGTTAAAGCTACTTGTGAAAACCAACAAGCCTTGAGATGTTTGCAGTTGTAATGGTGTTTTTCTTGTTTTTATTTCCTCTAAACCAATCTAAAAGTTTCAAACTCACAAAAGCATGCTTTTCACAGGGCTCCTCTCACCCCATAATGAAGCAGAGCTGAGTGTTCTTTGTCTCCCCAAGGCTGCAGGTGTGTGTGTGTGTGTGTGTTGCTGCAGCTGCAGTGAAAAGAAGCCCAGGCCAACTACATAGTCAATGAAGACACTGTGTGTTGAAGCTTCCACGCTGTGCCGCAGTGTCCTGTAATGTGTCCAGGCAGGACACCAGAGGAATGTGGAGGCAGCAGAGCAGAGACACTGACTGCAGCAGGGAGAATGGGAGCAGAAGGTCCTGGTCAATAATATTTCCTGAAGCAATTAATAAACCCTGACATGTCAAGCCCCCGCTCCATGGGGAAGGCTCATGAGAGAATTCCAATGAGAGAGGACAGGAGGAGCTCTCTCCCCCTTCTTTAGCTCTCCTTCTCCCTTATCCCCCCCTTGTTAAGTCTCTCTTTGCAAATGTCACAAGATGAGGGGGAGGACACTGAACTGAGTTAGTACAGCCAGTAAATCCTTAGGGTAGGATTCTGTGTAGACTAGAGGTTGTTGTGATGTGGAAATTCACTCATGGTGCCATTTGGGACTTTACACTACACAAGCTGCATTGAATTTTATGTGTGCTTTATCTGTTTGTGAGAGTGTCTGTTGGCTCAACAGGGACAGCCTGCAGAGTGCTCACAGGTAGCCCCAGGGTTGTGTCTTGTGGTAAAGTGTTGCTGCTTGTTGTAAGTGTCTGAAAGTTCTTGACTCCCTCTTCTCTCCATCACCTCTGGAGATATCACCCTGTCAAATTTTAACCTCCAACCTGTGAATGGCTCAACTATTTGGGGAGACCACAGGCTGTTCATCCTCTAGCTTTTCCCACCTTGTCACAGCAGCAGTTTGCAGTCTGACCTCTTTGCCACCTCTGTGAAATCTCCTTTCCTCTGCATAGGTTGAAAAATGTCCATCTCATAACTTTAAATAACACGTATTCCTCTGGGTGTCCTTTTTCTTTCCCACTCAGCATAAACCAGCCAAAACCACATGTTTTAAATTACACTATACATCAAGTGTTAGTCATTGTTAAGCTCAGGTCAGATGCTAGGAAAACAGCTATCATCACATTGTGTACACGCTCTCATCTGTGTATTGTCCTTTCTACATTTAGCACTCTGCAGCTAGTCACCAACCATCAGCCATAATGAAAGTAGGTCATGGAAGATGTCAGCTTTGGGGGAAGTTCTGAGGCGTTCTTATTTTCCAATAGGAGACATTTGCAAGTAGCCTTGGGGAAGGGTATTGTCTTGGCCAGCCAGTTATTTCAGTGATATGCGTGTCCCAAGTTACCCAGGCATAGAGGTAGCTCAGTCTGGTGGGTCAGCACACTGGGTCACAGAATGGGAGGCCTCCATGATTCGAAAACAATGAAGACAGAGAATTACAAGCATTCCCAACTTGTAGCAGTGCTCACTGACTCACTGAGTGCACTTAATACAACACGGCCATATATATATATATATATATATATATATCTATATATATATATATATATATATATATAAATTCTATACTGGAAACTCTTCAAAATAAAAGACATGAAATATGACACTAACAATCCATGGTAGACAAATCAAGTCAGTGTCCTCCAATTCTACACTGTTTTGCATCTGGAATTATGTTATTTTTCCTTGCTGGCTTGCTCTAGAGGGACAGTAACATAGGGAAAATATTTTGTACTAAAATAACTTTTCATAACCACTTGACTTCCCAACACATACATATCCAGTAAATATGCACAGTATGGGGAACTACATTTTCAGCTTCATCTGAACTTATGAATGCATGTGTGGACAGAACAAGGACTGAATTTTGTATTTTGTGGGGAAGATTTTTTTCACTGTCAGTATGGACAGAAAGAAACAATTCCAGCGACTAATCATTCTTAAAAAGTCTTCTTACCTCACTACAGAAGATAAGATTAGAACGACACTGTCCATCCACAAGCATGGCATATTTAGCAACAGTGACTTCAACTTTAAACATCAACATGATTATGTGGTATTATGAAACTGCTTAAAACTATGTCACCAGCCCTTTTCCTCCTACATACTGTATATAACAACATGTCAGCCACTGTGTGCATAGAGACCTTTAGCACCTGATTACCATTGTGTGAATCATAGCTCTGTCTCTGATTACAACTTGTCACGTCTCAATACCTGCATACCTCAATGTGGGCACACACAAACAATTATTACAAATACAATTATATCATACAAACATGCAATAGAGAATACACTGTAAGTCCTACTCTTTGCTATGATTTTTCCTACTTCCACACACTAAAAGCATTGTGGAGATTCTGACTCATGAGGAATCGCTTACTTTACATTGCCAAACCAAGAAGATGATAAATGTTTTTCATGACAGTGTTTTGTTTTGTGAGCTTTTCTGCTCTGTCATTCTGTCAGTCTAGGTTTAAAAAAAAAAGTGACATAATGATACCCCCACAGTACTTCACTATTGTCTCACTAATTGGTGCTAGATACCTAACTATCTAAAAGAACAAGCTTGTTACAATTAGTTAAGACAGAGAAAATTGCTGTCTTCGTCTTTGACAGGAAACACGGTCTTCCCTATCGTCCCAGAGACAAAGCGCTGTCAGTTTCACTGAATGTGGTTTATCTGGGCACACAGTCTCTCTGTCTCTTCAAATACATCAGCTGGAGAATTCAGAAAATGGATGGTGGGTGTATGGCCAGTGTGACAGGGTGAGCGGGCACTTTTGGTGCATTGTGTCCACTGAGCAAAAAACTGACAAACTGCTTATCCTTAAGGCCATAAAGCTTTCTGTGTTCAAAGTGTTTATACAATGTATAATCATTATTAACTATTCAAACAATTAATTGAACACTACCTTTGTTGGCTTTGTGCCAAGAATAAGATGCAAGGGTGAAATTAGATGATAAGTCATGTCAGTTAAAGTTAGTTAATCATAATACAAAGCATAAGCAATAGGACTGGCTGTCAGTGTCAATGTCAAAAAAATAAATAAAATAAAATCACAAAATCATCTACAAGCATCTCACACACACATTACTGTATGTCTTGTTTACTAAATGAGTATACAACTGTGTCCTCCCACCTATTCCTACTTTTTAAGCTAAGCTACTCTAATCATCTCAAGGCTGAAGTTACAAACTTAGAAACGGAAGGTGATATCGGTCTTAGCATCAAACTCTCCACAAAATGCAAATAAGTGCATTTCCCAAGATTTCAAAGTTTCAAACCACCTTAAGTCCTGATAAATGTATACAGGAGCACGTCAATTTGTCCATCAAAATGTCTATGTGTAAATATGTGTACATATCAAAGAGTATGTGGAACTATTAATCTCTTAAATTATTAGTGTGTGACAGACTGTTAGTAGTTCAATTAACTTGTCATATCTCTGGTGCAGCTGTAGAAGAATCAGAAGCATTTTTTTAATTGCATCTTTAGTTGTGGTTTATAGCATCAATGCTGACCTAAATGTAAGGTTCCAGTTAGTAGGGCCCTCTTCTATCATTTTTTCTTCTGTATACACATTCTCATAAGAACTTTGGTTTGAAACATGATCAAGTGGTAGCTTCATTGCTGATGTTGCAACCACAGAAAGAGCTGTAAGCAAAATATAGAAGCTGTATTTATAGAGCAAAGTTGTGAACAAGCAGCGTACATACCAACGTTATATGAAGTCAATTTGTGGCTGGATGCCATTTTCTGTTTGTTTCTGAAAGTTTCTGGGTTTTTTTTGTTTTTGTTTTTTTTGCTTTTTTTGTAGTTTTTTTTTTTTTTTTAAGTATTTTGTTTCAATGTTTGATCTCCATGACACAAAAGTAGGTGAACAAGTGGTGATGATGTAGGTTTCATTTGTGTGTTGACACTGTGCCTTTCTTATGCAGCATGCTACAGGTTTATAAATGCATTTTTCTGTGGTTTGTCATACAACACAGACCACAAGAAATGTAACCAATGCATTAAAAGTATTTTAAAGCTACATTATGGGAAGTGTAGGATCCAGTGCTTTTGACCATTTAATGGACTACAAGTCAGGATACCTCCACCTCCAGTTTTGACCATTATTTTTGTTGAGTCTTCCCACTGCCTATCTTATTATATTTGAATGAAAACAATTCAAAAGTTTAACATTTAGATTATTTAGTTTTGCCAGGATGCCTTCTATTTGGGGATATCATCCTCATATCACTTCATATTTATCTCTATGCTCTCTGCCTTTGGGGAGCTGCAGTGTGTCGACCTCATTGGGGTTAGCTATTTAAAGGACAGTGCAAAACATTCACAAGTCTTGACTGTTTAGAATTACACTATGGTGTCCATCTGCTTACACAGATGTGCAACCATTTCTCATGCAGTGTAACCTAGTTGGACAGGTTTTGATTGTTGCTCTCTCAATTTTTTTTAATCAATTCTTCCTGATATTAAAAATGCAACTGCTGCAGCCACTTTCCTTGGTTTGCAAAGCACCTTTCCTTACACCTCATTTCAATACATCCAAAGATTGTAGAAAAGAACTTGGGGAAAAATAGATGTGTATACTGCTGTTCCTTACGATGTGTTCCCATGGTAACCCAAGCAGAAGTGCATGTCCTTTATTAAACAAACAAACAAACAAACTAAAAATACTGATAACTTCATGAGTCAAGGTTTTTATGTGAGTTAACAGTTCCTCAAGAGCAGTGGTATTTGGTAAAAAGTATGGGCAGAGGCATACTTGAGGATGATGTTAAACACCTGGATGCAGTAAAAACTATTAATTGTGTATTGGTATTTATTAAATAGTTATTGTACTTTGTATTTATTGTGTTAATACAATGCCGCTAATATGCTTGACAAATGAGTTAAGTAAAAATTATGATTTCTTCCTTATTTTTATGTGTGTGTGCTTTTTACATAATTTAGTTTACTTACTTTAAGTAATGCTGCTGTGTAGTATGCACATGCAGTTTCTTAACTAAATTCATTATAAATACTGACTTTAGATGCAACTTTGTTCCGGTTAAGATGCACCTGTTCTTATGTTTAATGCTTCCAAACTTGGCTACTAAAACAGATTATATGCTAAATGTTCATGAGATTAATGCTGAATCACTGTGGCAGCCTGAACTTTGAATTTCAAAATATTTTTACGGGAATTTCATGCTTGCAGGTCGAACAATGTATTCATTAATTAAGACTAGGATTTGATTGATCTTATTATTTCCATCAGGAGTAGTTGCAGTTCTGCGCCACAGTGTAGATCTCACTAGTACCATCTATAGCAGCATTTTACAGCAACTTTACCTCTGCAGTGTGGAGTTATTGTCAATCTGGGTTCCTTCCCTCCTGTGCTCCTAGTATTGTCATTAATCAATTCCGCCTCCTTCCCAGGGCGCCTAGACACTGTGGCAGTGGTAATGACCTTGGAGACCCACTGGCTCTGATCTGCAGTGTCAGCCTTCTACTTCTATGGGAACAAATGTAGCATCTCCTGTAGCGATCTCAGCTGAATGTGTGAGAAAGTGATTACATATCCTAACTGCGTGTTTGCATAGTGAAGAGACAAAGTGTTTCTGAAAACCATGTTAGCCATCAGCAGGAAAAGAAAGCTGTGGTTGGTTGCCAGGTTCAAACCAAACATCCTGTTGACTAAGATATGGTGGCTTCTGTGTCTGACCCTGAAAGTGCTGCCACTAAATTAGTCCTTGCTGGATTAATAGCCTTTAGTTGCCACATATTAGTTAATAAAGTGACACAGTAGTGAGAAGTGATTATTGATAATCCTCTCAAAACATTCCAGCCATAACTTTAAGTTATACACTTAATGAGAACTGCACTACATTTTTTATGTGTTAAGTGTTTATTGTATTTAGAAGTTATCACCAAATTCTATTGAGGCCTGAAATCCAAGAGCGATATGTAGTAAATATTTATCCGAGTTTAGTCTGCACTTGAAAATGCCACACGTGTTATTATATTTGGTCAGCTGCATTGTCATTTATCCTTTGTGTAGAAATGGCTAACTGTGCATGTGTGACATAGTACAGTTATTTATTTTCTTACAAGGAGCCAGTAGATCCTTTAATCACTTATCTGCAGATTTACAAGGCTGCACATACACACTATGTTCATACGTTTCTGCACCAATTGTGCTAACAATTGGCATGCAAAACTACACCACCTTCCTGCTTGGCATGAAATATACACGCATGGGGACACGCACATATTCACAAATCCAAATGCTACAGCAGGGATCCTTGAGAAACACATGTGCCAGGGCCTGTTTCAGAATCAACATGCCAGAAATTATATTGCTAGTGGTCCATCATTTACAACATGTCCACATGCACCCACACACAAGTCTGTATGTGGGGGCAATCTCCCTGTGAGGGTGTCATCATGTCCCCCCAGTTCTTTACACCTCACACTGTTGAACACAGAAGCATCCATCTTTCTCCCACACTGGGATTTACCTCCTCCCCTCTTTCAATTACTCAGAGGCAGAGCAATTATGGCCTGGCATCAGAGCCGTCAATAGCCAGCGTAATGCACAGCAGCTGGGGCGAAAATGACAAAACAATCGTTCTGACATTTCTTATTATTACCCAGTACTCTGTGATTACCAGCACTCTGCAATGAACAGGTATTAGTGTGAGAGAGTGAAAGACAGAAAAAAGATAGAATTGTGTATGATGGTGGTAGACTGTCAGCATGGTGACTTTAATGCTCAACATATAGAGGCATTAAGAACAGTACAAAAGTACAATAGAAGTGTAAAAACCCAAACTAATGGGTTTCCACTGTATGTTAACCAGAGGCTAATATGGTTAGCAAGTGAGCATCAGTAGGATCTATTTTTGGAGAATATGTTCAATCTGTATTGTTTAAACAGTTAAAAGTTCATTATATAATTATAATTATAAAATTATAGAAAATTTAGAAAACAGAGAATAATAAAAGAATAATGACACTTTAGTCTTACACCTTGTTTGAAACATGATCTATAAATAAAGCTATTATTATTATTCCATTTATTAGCTTCACCACTTATTACTGCTGCACGATTAATCTAATTGTATTTGTAATTGCAATGTCAGCCTGTGCAATTACATAACTGCAAAAGACTTTAATTAAATAATCCAGCCAGGATTGGTAACCACATTCTTTCTGACTGTAAGCCTCTGGAATGGCCTTAATTTAATTTACACATGAAAACAAACCTAAAACAATAAACAAAATGGTAAGTGCTGGTCACATTATAGATAATCACTGCTTTAACTCACCAGAATTTTAGCAGAGGTCCTTGGGAGAAAGTTTTATGGTCAATAAAGAGGATTAAACAGATGTAAACATGTAGTTCTATGCAGAATTGTATTAGGGAGCCTGATTTTAGAGAGCATTGCAACTGACAATACTGTCTACAAGTGCAGCTTATTGTTTTATTTAGTGTTGAAAGAACACAACTGGGATATCCTATGGGACAAAGACGCCTACTTAAGGGAATTAAAATAAATTGCAGCGTCAGTGCTTGCTATGAGGACAACTCACAAAGCCGCTGACATGCCATTTGACATGCAATGTTTTTAACATCAGCATTAGTGCAGAGACAGGGGCTAAACAGGCCTGGCTCTTCCAGAAACTAAACCTTCAGAAAAAGGAAAGACACAAAGAGGGGATCTGGTATTAAAGCCACTTTCTCAGACATAGACAGAGACAGATAACCAAACTCCTTTGGGATCTACAGTACACAGGAAAGACAAGATCTATCTCCCAAAATATCCTTTCATTCCCTGAGAAAAGGATGGGGTGGAGGGAGGAGGCCAATGGTGGAGAAACAAGTGATAAGCACCACTGTGGGAGAACAAAAAGCCACTTGATTCTGAGGGAGGAAAACAGAAGGAAGAGAAAAGATGATGATGTGGGACCAGAAGGAATAAGTGAACATCCCACGCTGTGAGGATGAGGAGTATGCCTTCCTGCTCTGCAAAGATAGAGCAGATCTGCCTGCTTGGTGCAGACGACTATAAGATCCTCCTGTGAGCCTTTAAAAAGGGATATGAGGCCTGTGTCTTCAGGTTTTTGACATTTCCCTAGACTGTCTGTTGAGAAGTAAGGTTTTAATGTTATGCAGTTCTAGTTGCCATAGCAAAACCACCTAATCCTCCAGAATAACATCCCCTTTATGTGCCCTTATCACATTCCCAGTGACAACAAGTTTGACAAACAAGTAGAAATACAAAAACAACTGCTATTTTCACAGCATACGCAGATTCACAGAGGAAGTTGTTGCAATTGCTGATTCAAACAGCAGTCTGAGAGAAAGTGGAAGTGAAATTCTGTACAGTAAATACGTTAAATAAACCAAACTCCAACCTAACACAAGGTTTTCACAATCCTCTTCCACAGGATCACAGAGCCCCTGCAGCGCACATGATGAGGATCACTTTGTTGATTGCGATTGTGTAACCCTGTTGTTTGGTCCCTGCTTGAATTCTATAGAAATGAATCGTTTAGTGGTGCCTTGGAAGCAATAGTGTGCCTCATTGTCCTCCTTCCTAGGCAGCCTTGTTAAACAAATGAGAAATAACACATACACAAAGAGAGACCATATGGCGAGCAAATGACTAGCATAGGTCGAAGGCCTCTTGGAGAACTCGCTGCCCTCTTGGAAAAAGGAAGTGCAACATCCAGTCCTCACACAGTGCAGACAATAGCTCAGTGAGATAGGCCTCCATGCAGGCTAATAGCTTCTGACAGATACACTGTCCATCAGAGGTTATGGAGAAATACACCAGCCTGAGAGCAGGTGGAGGATAAGTAGGTGATGACATATTGGATATCACTGATTCTCAACAACAACTAAATGTATTTAACCTCCAGACCACAGTGGTAAACCATGGGTCCAAATCTCTGTTAATATCTGTGTCTGTAAGATAAGAAAAATTGAGTTTGTCCAAACTATAGGTAGGTGTCTGATTTTGCCCCCAACAAACCGATATATTGGGCTTACAGAACAAAAAAAATTTGACAGTATTTGTCAAAAAAAAGTCCTTTTTTTATCATCTGACTTTTTTGAGTTTGGTAAACAAAAATCTGCCAAGACTCCAAAACAAGTGAAAACAAAACGTGCACATACTTTGTGATTCAGGTTTGTTTGGGCAGTGGAGTCGTAGTGGAGTACACTTTGTTAAGAGGTGTCTCTATTGTTTTGGATCCCTGATTGATGTAAATAGAGAGGCCAAAACACAGAGACACCTCTTAACATACTCCAGTACGACTCCACCGCCCACAATGACCTTAATAGTGTACATGTAATAGAATTACACATTTCTGACGGTCTCAATTTAAACACTGAAAAGTTATAATTTTGTAAATGTAGAATTCATGGCAGAGCTGTTGTATAGGATTGCATTAGATTGTACACATAATCATAATGTTATGCCTGATCAGTGTACAAATGTTCCAAGACAAAGCAACCTTTAAACTAGAAAAGGGCTCTTGATATTATAAAAAACATGTCTAAAGTTCAGAAACATCAACATCTCCCCTATCTTGCTCACTAAACTAGAACTCTGTGGAAACTTAAATTGCTCACTGTTGTTACGGGCAATCTGGGTCACATTCCTAATAAAAGCTTCTGTAGTACAGTACTTTGTGTGTGTAGGATGTCATGTGTGCGTGCCTGCTTGTATATGTGTTTCTGCAGTGTAAGCACATGCTGTCCTCCATCTGCTGTTTGATAGAGATTGTTTCCTTTCCTGTGCAGCCAGCCTTCCTGTACCACTCTGCTCCAAAGGGGAAATGGTAGCATGACTGCCACACACCCCTGAAAAAAAAACCCTGAATAAGATACTACACATGCAGACACAGACACAGCTGGACAGACAATGTCTGAGTCTCAGATTTTAACAACAACACTCAAAGAGAGAGCACTCTTCTTTCTCTTTCCTTCCTTCATAGACTTTAGTCTTGTTTTCCATTCTTCCATATAATCTAAGTCAATAAACAGTTTGATGGGGACTAAAATATTTGAACCTACAACAATGAGGGGGAATTGTTAAATACAGGAAAAGTCAAAGACAAGGGTGTTGTGGTTTTTTTTCAGCTATAGAATTCCAGAAGTAATTCCTATTGCCCATGGAGCGTGGGAACAACATTTCACTCTATACTTTAGATTTAGATTCACTTACATCTCTATCTGCTTCTACCATCGAATCTCTTGCTGTAAGCTTATAGACTTAATTATACTGACTGCTTAAATGTCACAATACAGAACAAAAGCCTTCCAAATAATCTGCCTCTATAATGTCAACAAAAATAGAAACTGTATTTTCAGTGTTGCAATTTTAATCTTGAGGCTCAATGTCTCGAAAGAGATATACATGGTGACAAAATTGAGCAAACTAATTAACAAGTTCTTGATCAAGTTAAATATTTCAGTACAAAGCCAAATATAACTTAATATTTAATATTCCAAACTGGATTGAATAAACTGCATCAAGCATAGCTAAGTTAATTGCATTTTTACTAATGCACACTGCACTGTGCACTCCTCAGTTCTTGCTACTGTTTTACCCCACTGTTCCACTTCCTGTTAATGGTTGCTTTTACCAGCTGACACACAAAGCAAGCAGGATCCTTGAATGTCCAGATTGAGGAAGACACTGAAAGTCCACGAATGTGCCAGGAACTTGTGATAAAAAAAAACTCTGTATCAACATAATAAACAAAGCAACAAACAAAGTCACACCTTGTGCGTGTGAAAGAGTTGTGTGTCCAACTGAAATCTAACCACACGTGTTCACCCACAAGAAGGAAATATTAGCAGCAACTGCACAATCAAAACATTTTGCACTGTCATATGTGCAGGCCATACAGTGCTGAATTACCTGAGTGACTGTTGATTCAGTTCATGCTGATTCTTAAATCCATAATAGCAGGTCACATGGTGCCAACGTCCAGTGGTCACATTGTAGTCATCGTCTTCAGCAGGAGGTTGGACAAAAGGTGGAAGTGGGGGGAACAGGTTTCCTCCCACAGCCTGGTGAAGAGAGCTAATCCTAGGATCCAGTCAAAGATTAGGTCCCAGAGCTTCACTCCCAGCAGCTCACCAAACAGTAGCCAGCCTGAGCTTTTGTGAAGCAGCACAGCAAGTAATGGTATGTTGCTCACCACCTTAAGCACAAAAAAGAATAAAGAGCAAGTTGTAAAATTAAAAAGACGGTGCAGACAAAAAGACACAGAGGCAGTAGAAGCTGTGATGTGTTTCCTGGTTTTACCACAAAAAGTATGAAGCAAGAGAAAAAGAGTGCCGTTAAGACAGAGGACAGCTTCCCCAAAGAAGGGGGCTGTGAAGCAATAGGGAAACTGAGCGCTGTGCAGCAGCACAAATATTCTCTATAAATTGCCCGTCAGTTGTGATCACACAATATAACTTTGAGTGAAATTTAGGACAAAGCACCAAGATTTTTTTCTTTAGCAAAGGATTAGTGAAGATGGCACAAAGTCAAACTTTTCTTCACATGGTGAATGAAAGGAATTTCAAATTGAAGAATTTTTTGGGATAGTAATTTACAGTGTGCCTGTAATTCAGACTAACAAATCCACTCGACTCTAACTCACAGCACATCTATTTGTATCCACCCTAACCTGATTTGTCAACTGAGGCTCCCCTCATTTCTATTATCTACCCATCCATTAATCTGCTGATATAAAATATGCATATGATTTGACCGTAGTTTTAACACACAAAGCCTCTTTCTGTCATGTACCAACACATTTTATCCCAAAGAGAGCTACTATGTTACTGATTTTTTTCTATTTCAGTCTGTTTGTATGAGCAAGTACTGGTGGATACCATACATAAGCTATAGTGGTGGAATCTAAAAACTACCTGCTATTACCCAGGGAGGCCTGAAAGCAGGGTATGGCAGTGGAGGGGGTGTGAGAAAAAGGGGGACAAGGAGCACAATTTATCTATCTGGGAACACAGAGCAGCCATAGAATCTGGAGGCATTGATTCTAAGTGGAAACCTCTCAAGTACACTTCTACTTAAACTTAAGAATGCTGGATGAAAATGTAACTTAAATTTTTAAAAAAAACTAAATTTGAAATCTCGAAAATGACAGCAATTTCTAAAACAAAAAAATCAAAAACTACATGGGCACTATTTTGACATTTTTTGTAGATACAGGGTTTTCACCTGACAGTGGCAGGGAGGCATGCTGACTGGTTGCTATGGCAACATTCTCGTCTAGCCGAGCAGAGGGGAGGTGTGGAGGAGGGTTCACTCTTTCTCTCCCTGGGTCTCTTTTTCTAGGCTGCAAAGATAAATAAATGGACACATATCCTACAGCCCTGCACCCATTGCCAATGGAGCTCAAGGAAAACAGGGACTCAACATTTGTTCTATGACATAAGTTCCTGGAAAGCACAGTGATGAACTATTTCAAATCACATATCATCTGAAAGTTCATAAATAAATAATACAAGGTCTGACAGCATGGAATCAGATCAAGAAAACTACTGAATAATAGAAGAACCTTCCTGAAATGCAATCGGACGCAGACCACCATGTTCAACAATATCACTGGAAAAATACTGCACTACAAGAAAACTAATTAATGCTGAATATGGTGTGTATGTGTAAAATATTGTTATGTCACTTTAAGTTTGTAAAACAACCTATAGTTCATTTAAGAGTCACCCTCACACAACTGGGCTGCCGACTACCAGCAGCACATAAAAAGGGTCAGAAAAGGCAGTGGCTTGAAATGAAATAAAAGAAAAACAGGTTTTCACTTAGGTTCTTCAGGCTGTGCCAAAAAGTGAATAAAAAGGTTTTTTTCCCCCTCTTTCTTTCTTATTGTCTTCTTCTGGATTGTCTCTAAATTATATTATCACGTTTATTTCAGAGTTCATTTCATTTTTGGAAAATGACTGTATTTGACAGTCAAAGTGTGCTCCAGCAAGTAAAAAAAACATCTCTTATCTCTTTATATACATTGTAAGGTAGAATTTATGGCTTTGTTAAATTATTTTATAATATTTGCTCAAATAAGTTATCTTCATACAGTATATAAAACTAAAAAGGGGAGTATTTGAAGCTGTATGAATCCATAAATGTACTGACACAAGAGAGAAACTGAACCTGGGGGGAGCTAAAAGAATTTACAGTACCACTATTTTGTAAGATGTAAGATAATAACATATACTTGCACTGTAAAAGCACTTCTTCATAACGCATACCACATACATACATACATACATACACAGACACATCTATAGTTGCTAAGTCTGTTTTTGTGACTTCCATATATCTAATGTTGAATTTGGGTTAATAACCTCTCTGTGCTTCACCTGAATGTCTAATGGCTTGTCAAAGTACAAAATGAATATGATATTTGCAGTTGCAGGCTTAACACAGGTTCACAAAAACCGTCATACAGCTGTTATTTCCCTAACACACCCATGAACTTAGCTGAAAATACACAATACCAAGGTGACAAATACCAGTTCAAAGAGTGATCACACACACATATGCATACACACACAGACACAAAAACACTTGGCTCTTTGACTTATCCACCTCTCCGGGGTTGTGGTCAATCAGATTAAAGCATCAAACAGAGATAAGAGTGCACCAACACAAATCCATTTATAGGGATAACCGCTGCCATACACCCACAGGGCCAGAGTGAGAGAGAGATGTCACTTCACCCACTGAGTCATGCTATCAGACCACACCATCAGTCTGGCACAACATAATTCTTACAGTGGTGCTCTCTGATCTAACACTGTCAAATCTTAATTCCCAAGCATCAGATTAGCTTTTCTTTCAGACTTTGCCCAGTTGTTGCTTTAAAAAATGAAAGAAAAAATTGCTACTTTCTCCGGCTTCTAATAAATATTCAACATCAGTGTGAGGAGTAAAACTGCTATTTGACTAAAATGATGTGCAATATGTGATGGAAGGCTGTGATAAACATTTCCACTCAGGGATTCATACTCAGGCAATCAAGAAAACGTGAGAAGAGAGAGAATGTGGCTATTTTCTAAATGCTGTGTAATGGAAAATAATACTGTAATGAGCAGTGTTAATTTTTAAATGTTTAATTAGAATAAAGCAGCAGCCTAGCATATGCTTTACCAATTCAGTGTTAATATGTGTTAAGATGTAAAAGTGCAAGCGGAAGGCCTCGTTGTGATTTATGGTGTTTACAGTCAAACCTGAAAGGGACCAAATCAGCCCTGGATGAAAACTGTAGCAGCAAAAATTATAATAAATGGTACCGCAAGAAAATAAATGCATGCATATCTGCTATCTGATGTGAATAGAGCCATATCCCTTATGAGTGTCCACACACTGTGTGTTTAATGTTGCAGAGCAAAAGGATAGACGGTAACAAGTGTAATTTTGTTAGCCGAGACTCTCGCGCACGTCTGCCTCATTTCCAAGCGTAACTGGTATATCTTGGCATCCAAGTCTAAGTGAATGGCCCTTAGCCAAAAGCAGCAGGATGTGAATGTGATAATATCATATAGCAGCTCTTCTAAACTTGGCAATCGCTGTTATAATCAAATATGTGAAAATTTCCTAAAGGACCCAGGCAGGACTAGATCATTTACAGACAGTCTGCATGTGGCAGACTAAATCAATGCAGTTATTTATTAAGTGGGCAGTTAAACGAGAACCACAATTTAAGACTCACCTGTAGTTCTCTCTGGTCAACAGAATGATTGAATCCTCTGTCCATATATTTCCATCAGAAATATAAGTGAGAGACCACTGCTAAGACCAGGTATATATAATTCTCATGAGCTTTATATTTCATGCTATTATCATGAGTGTATAGTAATGAGTGCTGAGAATTGTCATTGTAAGCATGTCAGCATTGCTGACATTAGCATTTTGGTGATTATTTTAAATTACAGAATATACACACTTGATTGATTATTCAATGTCGAGTTGTATAAAGCATCTTTGTGATATTACCACTATTATGTTGCAGCCTGTGGCTAAAGTACAAGGATGTTGTTTATTGTAGTAATTATTTTTATTCAATTCCCCTCCACACCCACTTTATAAATTTGCATTGAAAAAAAGGTTGCTTGTAAAACTAGTTCTTAGTCTCACTCCAAACACATGACTTCCAACTGTCCAGATGCCTTAAAATAATACAGACAGACATTCAGATTTTCCCTTGGTGGTGGTGTCTCTCTTCCTTTCCTCCTCTCACATCCTTTCCCAAAGCTTTTTCTCCCAAGTGCCTGGGAGCAGCTCATACAGAACAGGGGTAGGATTAAGCAAGTCCCCAGCTGAGAATTCCCTGTAACACTTAAACTCCATGAACCACACCTTAGTAAATATTCATGACAAAGAAACAGTCATATCCCAGGAGAAGATGGGAGAAAAAAAATCTCCACAGATCTTCAATACACACACACACACACACACTCAAATTCAGGCATCAGGAATGACATTAATGGGCATGTAAGAAACATGTTCACCCACACAAAGGGAAAAATGCCCTGTGGATTTCTCAACCTGTGCATGTGTGTGTGTACACATACATTTGGCTACAGCCCAAGGCTACATGTCTTGTCTGTCTGCACAACTTCGTCTGCGAATGGAGATGTTTCACACGTCTGAGAGAGCAGCACATACGCCTCCACTTCTTTCGCAGAGAACTGCCAAAATTAGGCACTCTTTTTCAGGAATAGGTTTATTTATCTGCACAATTTGCTGCTACTGAAAAGTCAGGCTATTCATTTTCAACAAACCCTTCACTCGCCCTGCCCCCCCCCATGGACCCAGGAACTGAACAACTTTGGCTATTGGTCTTCCTCTCTACTTTATGTCTTTGTCATTGTATAACAGTGACTCAGAAGACTCGTTGTTGACAAAAAGGAAGACAGGGATTGGATCATATCCTGTGTGTGAGTTGTGGTTTACAGCCAAACACAGGAGGGTGTAAAATTAGCTGGACTGTGAGAACTGGAAAGAAATGGAGAGCTTAGTGAAGACCTAACCCCCTACACATATAAAAAAAGGACAAAGGATACACTAGAACAGCTCTGGGTGCACTGTCTTCCTATTGAGTGTAACTACTGACCACACTATTACAGATTCCATCGTTTGCTCAATGTTGGATCAGCTTTGTGCCATATTAAGCCAGATTAGAGAAGGAAATGGCACACTAAAAATGCGTATGTGCAAGCTATGACCTAGAACATTTACATCGTGGATGTGTCCCACACTCATAATCCAAGTATTAGTTTCTAAAAGCACTCTTTCTGTAATAAAGTTTGAAAAACACCAGACCACAGTTGGCCACAGTTCAGTGGCTTAGTGATTTAAAAAATGGGGGGCGGGTGTCCGTAGTTGTGTCTTTTATACAATCACCAACCTGTTTTTTTTCCCTTTTATTTTTGCTCCTGCTGCCTAATTAAAATCCATTCATAAAGTAGCTGTTGAGATATATTTTATCACTTTGGAGCAAAGCAAGAAGGACATATGTATCATCTGATGCCAGCACAATCCCAAGACATATCCTGGTGACTTCTATATAAGAAATATTCCAAAACATTGATTCATTTTGAAAGTATGCAGAATATGTATCACTGTTGTAGATTATGACAGGCCTATGATGACTTTTATGAGTAATATTAAAGTTTGCCTGTTGATTAGGTTGGTTGAGTCAGCCTAATCATGTTGTACAAATTCCTCCTGTGGAGAATAAAGGTTTAGTATAGTATAGTGTGGTAAATCTTTAAACCCGCAATAAAGATTTTTTTTTGTCTACTCGGAGGCAGCCAAACACTGAAACATTATCACCTCTTAATAGGCAAACTGTTCAGTAGCAGCTGCCTGTTTACATTAGCCTTTATTTGAAGTTCTGTTTGTGTCCACATGATGAATGTACTGTCAATTTTCTGTGGGTCTGTCATTATAAGTGACCTCTATTATGTAAGCTAGAAGTATCCATGCCATCCATTTTAATACAAAAATATTGACTACTTATCATTCATTTCAGATTGGAGATTGGTTTGCTTAACGGGTTGTAAGATGACTGAAGTAGAGTGACTTAACCTTCGTCTATTATGAACTCCACTGAAGATTAACATGTCTGTTACAGAAACATGGTAGGATACAGCATGGAGAGAAACTGTGCGCTGTGAGCTGTCTGTGCAAGTAAATACTGTAATCTAGTCATCAGACCGAGCTCGCACCCCTCACCCTACCCTCCTTCCAGGAAGTAGTTGTGTAAATACTCTGTAAAAATAAGTGTATGCCCATCTGACATATAACATGGAGGCTGCAGCTTCAGATCAGATTTGCAAGGCTGGTGGCTGATATACTAACCACACCTTAAATATTTGGAAATATGAAATTCAAATGGTATTTGCTGCAGATATGCTGTGCACTTCATTGACAGGCCTTGTTCTTCAGGGCATAGTGTAACTGCCTGTCACACTTCAAGCAATTTCAAAAACAAGGTTTCCTCTTGGATTGTAAATTATCCAGGGACTGAGATTACAGACACAAATACTGGGGTGTGCTATTTTAATCTGTTTCCTAGCAGCCACCGAGAGGGAAATCATCAATTTCATCATCAAGAGAGAAGCCCTGTTGTGGTAATATCTTTTGCAGGTTGCAGGAAATTGGCCATTCAGCACATCATCTCCAGTAGCTGCTCCAGTCAGCCAGCAAAGTGATGGATGGCAAATCACACTCAAGCTACGACACCATTGATTTTCTTCTCAAACAACCTAAGACTGCTGATTCAAGATAATGTTACCTTTTTAAAGTCTTTGCTGTAATATTGTGATGATATATTCAGCCCATGAAATAAAATTGATAAATGAGTTCAGGCAATGGTGATGTTTATTTTCAGAGCATTGATTTATTCATCTGGTCATTTTATATTATTCAGTGTTGTATGTTAAATGTGTACTTTCATTTTTGACGCAGCATCAGGCTTTTAAATAGATTTTTGAGAAGGTCGCAAAAGTCAGACCATTTTGTAGCATGGTTTTCCTGTTGCAGAAATTAAAAGGTCATCCTCTGTTAGCAGACTTTCGGCTAAAGAAAGGTAATTTTTTTCTGTTTTGGTGTTCTTTCTGCATCAAGCTTTACCCATCTAAACAAAAAAATGTTTGTAATGCTAGAACACATTTGGAAACTGTGTTCCATTGTTTTAGAGTAGAGGTGGCATAGTGTAAAACGACATGATCAAACACAACTAGGGCTGTAAGGCACAGTAACACACATTTAGCCAACGTGCACGAAATGAGTACATGATTGTCTTTTTGAAAATAGAAATTATTACACTAAACTTGCTGTGAAACAAGTGACAGTTTGTCTGAAGCATAACGTTACCGAATCAAAAGAAAAATTACAATTTCTAATCCTTTGTCTTTTTTTTTTACTTTTTACATGCTAAATGTGCTCTTAAGAAAGTATTTTATATCATAATTCCTCTATTTCCTCTTATAAAACATAAACAAAATAGCATTTCGTTTTTCATCCATCATGTCATTTTAAAATGTATCTTTGGATAGTGACAATGCACAAGCATCTTAACTCAGCAGTTACACAATCAAATTAATACTGCCCTGCCCTCCCAAGTTATCTGACAACAAAAACATGTGACAATGATAACGACTAAATAATTGCTCTGGGATGTAACAACAACAACAAGCTGAGACTCAGCAGAAATACCAGACTACCAGTTGCTGTGATGCATATTGTTGAACCATGTTTCTGTGCGGTTCAGCGTGGACACAACACTGTTATTTAACATGGAAGGAGTCTTTTTGATCGATCTAGTCCAGCTAATAGTCCTGATTGTCACTAAGGATATGAAAGGTTGGATGTTTGTTAGATAGCCATGCTACCTGTCAGAGGGTTTGCTGGTGTGGATAACTGGCAAGAGCTGTAAACAAAAGACCCATGTGCACGGCTCTGAGAAGAGGAGATAAGAAGGTGTAGGAGGGCTCTGATGGGGGGGTGGTGCTGATCACTGTGCCAAGCTAGCAGCTGTGTGATGGATTTCACACACATCAACTCGTCTATCTCTGCATCTCTTTGTGTTGAACAAAGAGCAAAAGAGCCCCTTCTGAGTGCACGCAAGTAGAGGATCACCATTTTGCCATTCATGTCATTTGCCCTGGTTGCATTTTGCACATGGGTGAGCAAATACACCCCCCCAGTCCTTCAGCACGCTCAACATTACAGGCATGCAATTATTGTGTTCATCAGCCCCATTGGTCTCAGGATAGAATATTTTAAGTAACAGAATAAAAACAAACACAAAACAAAACAATTCTCTACTGCCATAAGGCAGGTTGGTTGAAGTGATGCACCTCCGTGATAAATCCAGCAACATGACAGTCCTGTCTGTGCTGGTATCAGACAAGTGCAGTATCTTGGCTACACAGCACACAAAATCTAAACAGGATATTCTTTCCCTCATGACATAAACCGAAAGCAACCCCTTTCATTTTTGGATCAGTGACATTACACAAGCAAACAACAGATCTGCCACGTCAACCTCTCCAGAGGGTAAAAATGTGCGGATTAGACTGCCATTAATACTGAATCTGGATTATAGCAATTCTGAGGCAGCTCTACAGATTACTTCTATCCCAGCCACAGCAATAGAAGACAATGGCACTTTTTGTTCCCCCACAACTGACAGTGGTGCACAGTAACAAAGGAGGACTCATTTCTAATAGGGTCAGGAGTGATTAGACAAGCGGCAGCCCTGGAAGCCAATAGAGAGGCTCAAGATCGCTCCGAATCAGACTGGATTTATCAGATTATAACCTCACCAACTCCAATTAGCCTATTAGTTTAGTTAGCTCTTGTAAAACAGGTTCAAATAGCTTCATAGTCCCCAGGCTTTGAATACAGTTACTTGTAATATGGGCCTACAGTGAAAACTAACTAAAAGTATTTAGAGATCAGGGTGCATTAAGAGTTACAAGTAACACTTTATTGTCATAAAATGAGTGGCACCCAACTGTCTAGACATTTTCACATATATTGGCAGCCTGACTACTGCGGCTGTTGTGCTTTAGATGTATAATTTATTAGCTACCCACCAGAAAGTCTAAGATGTCACACTGGGACTTCTGAAAGTGAAGCTGATCATGTATCGGCATCATTATTTTAGTCAACAAAACTGAAATACAGTACTTCACAGTTAATTCCAATAGAAAAAAACCAAGCTAAAACATTTACTAAATGGAAAAGCAATTTCCTGATATCTCAGCTAGTTAAAATAAATATGGTGTTTTGTAACAAACAGTACCTATTTTGCTTTTTTATAACTTGAGACATCTGAATAATATTGTTTCAGGTTACATTAACAAGAATCTGGTTTCTTAAGCATTCTTTCATTCATAATAAAATGTGTTTTTGTTGTTTTAAAGTTAAAAAATTCAGAAGAAAAAAACAGAAAGACGCAAACTAAAGAGAGGGGATCAGTGTGTGTCACCATAAACAAGAAGTGAGTACAGGAAAACACTGGAAAACACTGAAGAGGTGGAGAGGGGGGCAGAGAACCAAGAGAGAGACAGAACTAGAAGAGAGAGGGTACACAGATCAGCCAGCGTGACCTGTCCTTGCCCCACAAAAACAAATGACATCATAATAGCTGCCAATCAGCTGATGCGACTCAGAGAAGGGCTGTTAGAATTCACACTACCGTTTTTTTTCCTGACAATCTGCCATAACCCTATCAAAAGAAAAAAAGTGCTCACTGCAATCACACCATAGATGAAATCTCACATTAATCACATGAGGTTTAACACAGAAATCACATTCTTCATTTTAACCTTTAAAATACTGATACGGATGGTTTTAAAGATGCACGCCCTGTTATTCTTCATCCAAAAATCTTCCATCCATGAAGTGATTGTACAAGACAACTCAATTTTATTTAATTCCAGACGCATTAAAAGGGAATCAATTTAGAGGGGGAAATTTAATAGCAATTACAGTGGTTGATACTGAACATAATTACACGCACTTCTGGTGACAAGGCATAAACCATCACAAACAACAGCTCCACAGACACTCCCACCAAAACCAACAATATGTTTATATCCTTATTGAGTGAAATCATTGTCTGTCATTAGAGCACAAAAAACC
>OMLM01001800.1:78278-116420 GCA_900302695.1 Helostoma temminkii | reverse complement strand
GCAGGCGTGGGCAGAAGCTACATGAGCCTCTGCAGCTCTGTATCTCACTGACCCTCTGAATCATCCCATATAGCCTACTTAACTGGTTCAAACATATGTGAATTTAAATTCACCTTTATACACTATTTAACCACGTCATGAAAAGCTGCAAGTGACAATTATACAAGTGTCATTTACACGCTCCTGTTTTCACAGACTGAGTGAGCCTCTGTGGATTCACTGAGTATCCAGCACAGCTGCGTGCAGATTTTGCAGCACACCTTTGGACAGTTACGCCGTGTTTGAAATATGCACATGGTCATGCACACATAACACTAACACATCTGGAACAACTGAAGCCTTGAAGCAAGATGTGGCTGCAAGAGGTGAATGCAATTCTGTCTGTGTTCTGCTTTTCATTGAAGCCATCGGTACGTAATTCAGCTAATTACAACTAATTGTCTCAAAGTAAAACACTGGACGTTTCTACTGTGTGGAGCACCGTCTCCTCACAAGGCCAAGCTAGGTGCATTTTTATGTGCATACTTTAAACAGCGAAATAGGTTCAACCAGTCCGGAGATCACATTTCTAGCTGAACGCACCTGCATGTTATTACTGCAACATCATTCCAAATCCAAGGGGAAGTATGTGAAAATTTTAAAAATCTACCACAAGAAAAAAAGAAATTATCTTCAGGAAGAGCAATGTTTTGTGGAAACATAACTTTTAGTGCAGATTGTAGCCAGTTATCGTCAGACTTTGAAGTGCAACCCTGAAGGTGTAAAGAAAGGTTTCATCAAGGACCAAGGCCACATGCTACTGATTCATAGTATGCTCATCTCCCTCGGACGAGGGTTCAGTCATGTACTGTTTAAAGATTTATAGAGGTCTTCTGATGGGTGCCCTCTCCGTGGATTCACTTAAGTAATCAATACAGTTATGAATATCTCTTGGTGTGGCTCGACGGTAATAAAATTATTCCACTCTTCTCTGGCCCAAAGAGCAGACGCGCCACAGGTCCTCATATTGATCACTTGCTGTTTTCAATACAAGGTCACTCACAAGGGAAACTGGCAAACATGCACAGATGCACACATATACACACAGACAACACATACATCTGCACACACACATCAACAGCAGGGAGTGGCATCCCTCTGTGGATGGTTACCCCGTGCACATGAGAGAAGAAGCTTGCAAAGAAACAAAAACAGCATTTCCACTGAGGGGCCAGTGTGTTGGTTACAGCACAGGTGTTTGTATTAGCAGGGAAGTAAAGAGCAGAGTGTGTGTCTAGAGAAAATACTGTAGTACTGGGTGTGAGGTTCTCTGCAATGTGTTTATCTTTATCTTATCTGTGTGTGTGCTTCATCAGAACTTCTCTGTGACACCCGGAGACACATTTTCCTCTGGAAATTTGTCCAATCTATGCAAAATGGTAGGAAAACGATATCAGTCTTTTGTTTCAGTGTTGTGACTGCTCTCCATCCACTGAAACTGGGAATGCATTGCTTCCATGAATATCCAGTCAGACAGTATAATCACCTTCTAGATAGACAGATATAATAAAAACATTTTTTGGGACAAACTAATCAAAACTTAATATGTAATTAAGAATCGGGTATCATGAAAATTTTGATGTTTTCACATCCAATTAGAAATATCTAAATAATTGAAATTTAATAATAATAATAATAATATTAATTCTGATTGTATGTATAGTAGCCTACTGTAGTTTTTGCACTACTGCATACACTGTTCACCATCTGTCGCTTCTACATTCTGCTTGTCACAGAGTTGTTATATTAAACGTATAATTAAGGGCCAGAGCAGTACATTTTTGGCCAAATCTAAAACGGCATTTATATGCAGTGTTCAATGATACTGATTAGAATTGAGGTAGGACTGTAACAGTAGTTATAGCAGGACGTTTCTTTCAAGCTTGCCGTCTGTTGTGTTTTGAGGCCTTAGCTCATCTGCTACAGCTTTTCATGCTATATGGCCATATGTCAAGCATATACAAGTAGAGCAAGATCCCCTGACATTCGTGTGACTGTGTTGATTGGTGTAAATGAAGGCGTGTAGATAAAGAAGATTGGCTACAGGGAAGGAGTGGGGAAACTGACACCCTGTGTCACAGCACTCAGTTTCTAGTTTTGCAACAAGTGGGCTACATCATCAATAATGGATGTCGGAGAGTTAGGAAGGGAGGCAGAGTGTTGGATACATGCAAGCAAATGTCATTTCTCTGAATTCAGCAGGCAATTAGTGGGTATGAATTCAGTTCTACATATGTGTGAGATGGTAAGTTTGTTCCTAAATATCTGTATTGACATTTTTGTGTTTTCCTGGGGGGGAGGCAGGGGAGGAGATGTGTAACTGAGACACACACTACACAGTGGGAATTAGAAATGACTTTACTTTGGGGAAATGTCTGTGTGGAAAGGCAGAAAGAATCATGCTGACTAAGGCAATTCGAAATTGACTGTCTTTACACTGTCAGACATGCTCACTCACACACACACACACACAAAACAACAACAAGAACAACAAGGCAAGCTACTGTGTGTCCTCCTTACATATGTGACAATGCTTTGAGTTGTCACTCTAAGCCAGCGTTGTTGCCCTGAGCGTGCTCTGCCATTTATAGGTTTATAAAGTGAGCAAAATGAAAGACTGCAGCATTGACAATGACACAGGCAAATATGTAAAACTGGAACACCAGGAAGAAAAATAGGAAAACCGAGAGACAGGGGCAGAGACAGCACAGAGCTGTCAAAGGACGAGAGTACGCACAAAAAAGGGGCAAACTTGGTAAAATGACAGTGATGTGAACATGTGGACTCCATGTGGACACCACAGAAGAAATCCCACAACAAAAGCACCACATGAGGAATCACTTCATATTCTCTTCTTCTTACATTCTCTATCACTCAGCTGCGTTCATTTAATAATGAGAAATGCATTCAGTAATATTCAGCAGAGTCAATGCCAGTTGTAAAAATATGCGTTTGAGTGTCAAAAACATACGTACATGTCAAATAGGCCATTTGGCCTTTAAGCCATCTTAGTATCAGCTCACAGCAAACATTACACACCTTCAGTTTGCACCTGTTATCTTGAAGTTGGGGTTATTTGTACAGGGTTTCTGTTGTTATGTGATGCAGATCCAACCAGATAATTTCATAACTCCGACAGAAAACACAAAGAGCTTGTTAAGTCATGTGCCTCTGCAACATTTAAAAGTTACGTCAGTCGTTGTAAATTAAAAATGTGTTTTAAGTGCCACAGGCACAGATTGAGCTGGAAAAGCTACAGAGTCTGCATTTTGCTTTCAGGTAGGAAAACAGGAGGAGAATCAGACAAGGAGATGCTGACTTGAATTCTGCCACCTGACAATGGACTGAAAAATATAGCTGTGGATAGAAGGCTTTCAAAATTCTGACTGAGTGTGAAAAGACAACATCACAAATTTAACAAAAGATTTTTGCGCATCTGTGATTGTGATTAATTTAATCAGATTCACACACACACGAATAACACAAATAATTGTGACTGCTTCTGAACTGAGTAGCAACAAATTAAAAAAGATAACATTTGCCTATTGTTCATAGTGTATTTTCTGCAGATAAAGTGCAGTCTCTCCTCAGAAATCAGTTGTAGTGGCTAAATTGGGCCTAAAATCACCCTTTATTTTGTAAGTGAGCTCCAGGCTGAAAAGCACTGAGGGAGGGAGCAAAATGGTCAGGGGGGGAGAAAGGCATATTAAGTGACATAAAAGAGATATCACAGAAGGAGGGATGTTACTGAAGGGCATTCAGGAAAGAGATGGAGGAAGAGGAGGGAGGCAGATGCAACATGAAATCTGATCTTCCCCAGAAGCCCACAGTTATCCAGTCCCTTTGGAACCAGCAGCTCAACAAGTAACAGACAATAAAAGGAGCCTCAGTCAGACAAAGCGTAACAGAAATCTTCACATCTGGTAAAGGTTTTTTGATATGTAACATATGACTGTTCAGGCAGGCCGCATTCTCTGGATTCTTAAAACCAATCAGGCCCAGCACAGACTGTTTGAGACATCTGACTTCTCTTCCACCCCTCACTGAAATAGTAGACAGAGGTAGCCAGCTGCCACGTTGATCACCAGCCAGCCATTTGACTCATTAGTTGGATAAAATGTTATTTTTATAGCAGAACTTCCTCATTGCACAGTCTCACTATTACAATCTCTGTACTTGTTACTCACACAGCAGGTCAGCATCCTGAAATCAAACACACACACACATACACACACACCTGCAGAGAGAGAGAGAGAAAGACAGCGAGCCCAAAGGAGCCAGGAGGCCTAGAGCACGAGTAACAGTGAAGGCAGAAGAACGACCGTCTGGCTGTAATGACTTCTTTGTGTTACTGTATGTGTGTGTCCAGGCCAGGGTTGGGGGTTGGGTTCCCATAGGTGCTTCCATTTTTGATCAATTTAAAAGGTTGGTACACCCAAATTCACTAAATCTTTTGTCTCTCCTTGTTTTAACTTTATTTATTAAATAGTTATAGGATACCTGTTATTTTATAATGTCAGATACATATTTAATAAACATTTTAGATCTTCTGCTGCTCAGCTTATTTGCAGGTTCAGGTATTTTCTGAACTTAGTCTTTAAGTATTTTAGGTTTTTTTTTTACTTTTCAACTTAAAACAACTCACCACAGTAAATAAATACAATACGTCTGCTTCTCTGTTATGCATTTGATTAGGAGACAGAATGTGAAACAAAGTATACATCAAATGGGCTGAGGACAAGGTGTCTCATCCTGTAGCTCTTCATCATTTGAAGCTACAAGGAACTAATACGGTTCAAAGCTTCTTCAGCCAGGATACTGCTTCAGGCGTTTATCGTCCATGCACTGGTGACTCCTCTGCCTCTGCCATAACATTTGGGAAACTGGACACTACGAGCTCCAGAGTATTTAATGAGGCACTGTTTTGACCATTAAGGTCTTAGTCAGGTTTCTGTCCTGCCTCTTTGCCAAGCTGAGGTTGTACATGTTTCTCTGCTTCTCTAGAAAAAAACATGATACAAATGTGATATTTAAAATTAAAATAGCATCTACAAAACTAAAAAAACTAGAGACTTAATCAATCAAAGATTTCTAATTATCTGTATGTATCAATATTTCTATTTCAGCAATGAAGTTTATGTAACAAATAACCACGTATCTCCAAGGACAGGAGTGTGCTTTGCTTTTTATACTGTATCACTCTTTTGAATAATGTTTGCTTCGATGCATAATGCTGCACTGTGATCCAAAAGACAGGACTCCAAACATATTCAATAGGATGGTTAATAATAGCCTTAATGATCCTCACAGATTTTCAAAGATTGGACAGTTCACACTTAGACTGTTACCATCATAGATCACAGATTTCTAGTCCCTGACAGTCTGGAAGAAGATCACACATGACGACTGAGCAACACACTGAATGACTGGTCAATAACAATTGGAAGTTCTGGCAGCTACAATACCACAATGTTCTTGTGTCAAAACACAGCTGGATATCAAGTGGCAGCTTGTACTTTTCATTAACAGTGAAATTTGTGCTGAAAAGGTCAAAGAGGACAATACAGACGATGGAGGCTGCAGAGGAAAATGGAGGTAAAACAGAAAATGAAGCCAACTTCAGATTGAACACAGTATGTGTGTAAGGAGTGCTTGCTAAGCAGACAGAAAAAAACACAGACATACAGACATGAACAAACAGCTGGAGGAAAATAGAGGAAACAAAAAGACTCTAAGAGTCTATAGGCTGTATAGGTGCAGGGGAATTGACTCTGCAGCCTGTTCTGTAACAAGGAGGCCAGCTGCTGACATTTGGCTTTGATTGTGTTGCTTTATAGGCATTTGTCAGTTAAACCCCTATTTGATAATTACAGGGAGAGTGTGCTTGCTCCTGTAGGGGGGTGGTCGTGACTTTGATCTTCCTGCTTTTCCACTTGCTTGGTGGAAAACCAAAGGAAACAAAGACGGAAAGGTGATGCGCGTCTAATTGGCTCCAAGCAAAAAGAAAGCAGTAACTGGTTGAAGCATAGATGGAGAGAAGAGGCCACATAAAGAAAGAGGAAACAGGAAAAGATAAGATGTTGAGGGAAAATTCAGGAGAGTGGGGAAAATAAGAGGAAAACTATTTTTCTAAAAGGCCTAGGTATCTACACATTTTTGTTCGATAGTATCAATCTATCCAAAAACAAACCATCAGTGACACATTATTGTTATTCAGTGTAAAATTATTTCCTCATTAAGTATGAACTACAACAATAAACCTTTATTGTGCATAATGTTTTGACTGAAGTAGTTTCTGTTTAGCCTTATTCACTTTTGTCATTCCTACATGTGCACAGATGCATCATACATATCAACGCTGGCCTGTGAGTGATGATAATCCTCACTGTAATATATAGGACATGAGTGCTGAAATCAGTGCATTGTGATGTGTGCTATGTTGCACAGTGGTAATCAGATTGTTACCAGTTTCTAATTCCCAGTTTAAAGAGTGGAGATTAAGGCTTATATGTTAACATGACTAGACAGGTTTCTCTTAACCCTTAATCCAGAGGAGGATGTCGCTCGGCTACAGTCATAATCACAGTCATACATTTGTGTGTGGCATACAGTACAGTTGATCATTAAAATAATGTTTCTAACATTACAGTAATAAAGTTATTAACCGACTGCCCCAAGAACAATCTACAGCCCAAAATACATCTGTTTATTTTGTCACTCTTTATCTGCAGCTCATATTCATAACTGCAGATGATTTCACTAGGACCTCATTGAATTTAATCAATAGGGAATATTAGAGAAAATGTCAGCTGTATGTGTCTTATTGTCTTTTTTTTTACTCACCCTATAGGCTAAGACCAAGTCTGAAAATAAAGCAGACCAAGGTTTAGGGTAAAAATAGCACTAGCAACAAAATTAAGCAGTGTACTTCTAATAAGTTCTGTGACTAGCACTGACTAATATTCCTGGATCCTATACTTCCCATAAGGTAATGATTAAAGTACATGTCTTTTAAAATCTCCACAGTAACACAGAAGTGCTGCCGTATAAATCTGTAAAAGCCCCAGCTTACTTGACTGAGCTCCTTCAAAGCTTCAGAAGACATCATACAACTGTTTTCACAGGATGTGTAGCATTCACTGTAAGTATTAAATTAACATCGACATGTAAAATAGGTGGAGTGCTTCTTTAAAGTCTAGACTTGAGCACCAGTAAATCTGGACGAATAAAACAGAATGCAGCTCTACGGGTTTTCTGGGTCATTCCGATATTAATCTTCATGCTATCCTTATGGTTGCAACCATAAACCATAAACCATAAACCAGGGCTTTCTTTCCATCACACCCCCATGCCTTAACCCCAATTCACTGGAGAGCTGGCTGTGATTAACGGCCCATGTACGCAACTAACCTAGGATACATAGAAAACCAGAGAACACACACAAGCAAGCTCTTATACTATAGGGCCAAAGGCCTGTGGATAGCGGTTAGTGGTGAGTGCTAACTAGTACAGTTTCCCTTCACTGTGGCCAATATAGAGGACAAGCTTAGCGACTGTGACAATGCAGACCACGTTACAGAGAGCCAAGATGGCCACTGTTCAAAAGTTACGGCAGTTACACGCAGGGAGAAACAAGTCACCAGTATTTATGTAAGGGATTTTCCAAGGTTTTTTGTAAGAGCTGTCGTTCACCCGAGGAATGATTGTGGCTGGATGCTTTGGCATTGAAAATATACAAGCACATACAAATAAACAGAAGCAGGATAGAGTAACTGCCCTCTCGCTTTGTGTTTTTGTATTTGCATGCGTTTTTTCCAGTGTCCAATGATGATACTTCAGTCTGTTACCCTATGTCCAAAACTCTCCCCAAGCTCAACACTAGTATTTAGTGGACAAATACAGTCTCTTCCTGTCCTTAAAACAGTTTTATCCACGTATTTCAACACACACACACACACACACTAGAAGTCCACGATGGAGCTCCGGTCTCGCAAAACCAAGCCAGGCAGTTTGACTCCCACTAGGGAGCAGCTGGAGTTGCTCTACTTTCCTACCTACTGCCAAACCAGAAACACCATGCCAGGCTGGTCTATTGCTGAAAGGCTGGTTGCAACACCAGCAGACCATCATTATATACCTTATTCTGAAAGTGAACTTAAAAAGCTTACATTCAATACACTTGCAAGTGTCTCTTGAAAAACAAAAAACCACACATACACACATAATATTTAAATATCTGATCACAAATATTTCAGTTATTTGTGAACAAATGCAGTTACATATATAAAGCACATTCTCAATATTATAAACTTAATTAAATCAAATGCTGAATGAGTAAAAATGTTCTCCACGTTTTCTTCCTTCATAGCTGATCGAAGGTAATGAAGGGACAGTTTTGTGTTGGCACAATTAGTCAGAGCAAGTTGCACCAGCCCAATGAGAAGCTGAGCTGAGCTCTCAGTTGGCAAGACAGACAGATCCACTCCCCCCGTTCACCTCTTCCTCTTATCCTCCCATGCTTCCCTCCTCTCCTGATTGTGAGACTGCAGCTTTTGTATGTCGACTGAGGTAACTGAAACTTTCATTGCCAAGCACATCAACAGAAGAGGCTGTGCATGCCCCCACCCACCCACTCTCCCTCCACCACCGTGAAAAGGAGGTCATTGTGTCACACCAGACTATTGTAAAGTTTGTGAGGTTGGCCAGAGGTACCTCTGACAAAATATCTTTCAGAGCCTCATGAGCTGTCTGTGCACATTCTTCATTTTCATCTTCTGCCTGCTCCTCACTGCACACACACACACACACACACACATGGAAATACATGCTGAATCACAAGGTGCAAAGGACACAGCTACACATAAGGAAAGAAAGACTGATAAACGACTCATAGGAGAAGAAATGCAGTCAGCCTCACATCCTCTCTGGCAGCCTGCTTACACTCTGGCACTGCTGCTACAGATCGCCATCTCCACTGATCGCCCACTAGGTAAAGGATTTATGTTTGCTCAGAAAATCCCTTGAGAATCATAAATATATTTAGAAAAATACCCAGAAACACACACATAGGCAAAGATGACATCATCAGATTTCATTTGCAAAGGTCCCTTAGATGTGATATAATGAAATTTGCTGTCTATCTTGTGCATGATAATAATAACAATAATAATAATACTTTACTCTCTAAATAACGTTTGTGAGCGTTTGTCAGTAGATCCGTTCGCTGTAGCTTAAACATTTAACATTTAACAATTACACCTGGCAGGTTGTATGTGTGAACACTTAGGAGCAACTGATGGTTCCAGTACTCTGCAAACTATTTGAATACAGTGACACCTAAATGTCCACTTTGTAAACATTGTGCTACTGGTGTAACCAGTTCAGCGAAGTAATTTATATGTTGTTGAAAGAATGGCTATGTAACCTCCAGCTATGTAACCTCAAGACTTTGACCTACAAAATTACTATAAACAAGCTTATTGAGATTCCAGTAGAGAAAACCACTCTGAAACATTATGACATTTATATATATATCACCTATAAAATGAAGAGATGAATATCCCTGAGACCAGAGAGGTTGAAGAAAAACATCAAGAAGTTGTACCTGCCTTAAAATAAAGTTGTGCATAGGACCAAGCTGAGGGAGGTGGAGGTCGTGGACAATGCAGCCATTGAGGCTTTCTCAGATTTGTCCCGTTTTCCCATCCCCGCCCTCAGAAACACAAACCCTCAGGTATTTATTGGTTTCAGGGGCAGACTTCACCCCAGATGAATCAATGGACACACCAATTGGACAGACCTGCCATTTTTGGCTACCACCTATTTCACTACAGAAAAAGCTCTCTTTCTTCATTAAGTGACGTCAGTAAAACTTTAAGTGGGTAATATCTGTGTGGTTTGGTTGGCAAACTGTCCAAGCGGGAATTCCTGCAAACATTGCTTCAGAACACGTAGGTTCAACTGTTAAAAACTCTTCATTCAGATATTTCTCACATTTCCCCTGCTGCATGTATGTGAGCATCATTTCATGGTTCTGTGGGCTTCATGTTATACATTTTCTGGCATGACTAAAGTTTTTTCTAAATTAATATGCATGTTCTACATTAATTGAGTATGCAGTTGCAGATTGTTTATTCACTGAGCCATGGTGAAAGAGACTTGTCAGTCTTCTAACTCAGCATGAACGATCAAACATGGAACATTGTCGCTCTCATGTTTGTTCAGCAAAGTTCAAAAATGAAAAGTTGGCACTTGTAGGTTTTGCCTCCAAACAAGTTCCACAGTTTTTTCATAAGCGCAGCATTATCTTGCCAAGTGTCTCTGCAATTCCCACTGAATGACACACAAGGGACATATCTTCATTTTCATCTTCCACTCATTTTGTCATTCTGTTTTTCTGTCATCTCAGCGTGTACGCTTTTCATTCTGAATACTCCCCAAAATTAAATAAACAAAACACACCATGAAGCAATTACTACTGTTGCTGTCATGCAGAGAAGAGAAGAGAAGAGAAGAGAAGAGAAGAGAAGAGAAGAGAAGAGAAGAGAAGAGAAGAGAAGAGAAGAGAAGAGAAGAGAAGAGAGATGGTGTGTCTCCTCCAGACTAGGACCAATCCCCAGCCTGAATATTATCTCCAGCTACAACACAGGAATGCATAGGTACATGTGCACCTATTGCTGAAGGCAAAGCACCCTCAAGGTATAAGTGCGTATGTCTTTGTGTATGAGCCAGAGTCTGTTATTACGCAACAGAAGAGTTCTTCCCATCTGTGCCTCTCTGCAGCCCCCGCATCTCTGACCAGTGAAGCGAGAAATGACAGCTCTGCCTTGCACTCTGCCTCCCTCAGTCTTCCTCACAACACCATCCCACTCCTCATTATTATCATAAGCCGCCCACCAAAAAACACTCTTCTTTCCTAACTATCCTCTACACTACACTATACACCATACAACACATATTCATCATCACCTTCACTGCCACCATCATCCCCATCTGCCCTCAGCAGATGCGTCCACTCTGCAGGGTGTTTAACCAACATTTTACTTCTTATGCTCAAATTCCAGATTATCCCACTAAATACATTACTGTCTGCAGCACATCCACCACCACCACCCCCAGTCCTCCACCTCTGTCCCTGTTCTTACAGCTCGTCTAACTCCCCACAGGGTCATTGTTGTGGAAAAGACAGTAAAACAAAGAGAGCAGACAGTGCGGCGATAATCCTAAACGTAGCAGCTGGGGAATTAGCTGGCCATTTTTTTGGGTACTTGCACTCTGAATTTGCTGCTAACTATGCACAATCTATAATCTTTAGTATTGTAAATTTGCCTACTACTTCTCATCAGACAGGGACGGTAATTAAAAGGGAAGATGCTTTTCGCTTTTACTGCAAATATGTCAGAGATTATTTTTCCTGGCAGGATGCGATCCTTTACTTTGACGATTGCATCCTGTCTGGAAAAACATTTGAGTTGATTCCACCAGGACCACTGTGTCGGTAGTTCTATTCAAATAAATGAATTATAGATGCACAGAGACCTGTCTTCTGTTCAGGTTATTTAGGCAAAGAGCAGCATCAGATTTCAGATAGTAACGTTACCCAGAATGATGACAGTAATATCTCCAGTGCAGAATCACATACTAAAATAGGACATGGCATTAATGATAATTGGCCTTAACATTAGTTAAATTAGCTGCAAGTTCCATATATGAGTACTATGCATGCCTCTCGTCCTTAAACACATCAGCTGCACCTTTATGTCTCATTCTCTGGTTACACACTTTGTGTTCTCAGGTCCCCGACCTAATACTAACGCTGTCACCATCTATCCTTCTACCTTTTCCCATCATCCTGGCACAAAAGCAAGCGTGTGTTGCCAGCATGTCTGGTCCAGCAGGATGTCAGACCCAAATCTGTTACAACACAGTGGATATTAAAACAATACTCAGCTCCACAGCAGAAAGTCATGGAAGGACAACACACCAACATGTGCACAACTAACCACACCCTGATAAACAGAAGTACGTCTAAAGATTATATCAAATATTTGAACTACTCAAGCAGTGTTTGGTTTTACTTGCTGAGCTGGTGCAGCCTGTACAATAGAAACTTTATTGGGGAATTACAGTAGACTAAGCTCTGCTCATGTGCTTCTCAAAGCAACACGCTCCACTGTTGTTCTACTGAAATCTGGCAGCTAAGTTACTCATGACTTTAGCTCTAGGCTGCACATTTATCTGTTAGCTGCTGTTAATTGACAGGTGCCTTGGCTCAAAGACTGTAATTTAGTGGTTAGGTATACCTTAGATGATTGTTTGGGGAGGTTTACGGTGGATTTACTTTGCACTAGTACGTGCCAGCAAGAATAAAGAGTTTCAGCTTGACATTCAGGGACTGTCTTTTACTCAATCACATTTCAGAAAGGCACAAAGGAAGACAGACAGGCCAACAGATACCTTTGATTGGAATTCCATACTCAAAACCGCAGGAGTCATATGAGAAAGGCTAGACCTGCAGTTTTAACTCAGTGTGACCACATTTCTTATTCACCCACCCAGCTGACATTCCAGGAATAAGCAGAGGTGGATCTTTCATCTGTCTCCCACACAGGGAGACATAGTCCAGCGAGTTTACGTGCACGCACGCAATCGTACTTACAATCCCAGACAGTTGAACATTTGGCTACTTTGCGGTTTTACAATGAAAGACATTAAGAACATGCTAAAAATGCAAAAGAACAGATGTCAAGATAATTCCAGCATGGAGTACACTCATTCACAAAGACTTTCATTCATTTCCCTTCCTCCACACACAACCAGGCAGATTCGATTTCTGCGTAGGACCCGAAATGTCGTTTGCACAGTAGCCCACCTGCTTTCTACCACAAAAAAGATAAGAGACAGCAACTACCACTCACCCAGGTGGTCTCCATGGAAACTGTTGTCATGGGATGTTCTGCCATGGGGCAACAGGTCATGATGGGCAGCAGGTGGCCAGATTTGACCAGTCTTGCGAACACTGACAATAGTGGCCTCAGACATGACCACATGGCCTCCCTGCTGCCTGTGGTGGCGCTTCTGGGACTGTGGGGTTGGAGGGCTGCTGCTGTCGAAGGAGTGCTGGGAGTTCTGAGAGTTTTGGGACGGAGAGCGGCTCTTTTCTCTGAAAGGCCTGCGGAAGGCTGCGGTGGGGCTGGGTGAGACGTGGCTGGACTGACCTGAAGAGAAGTCCTCCTCGCTGGACGTCAGGTTCTCATTGGAGCTGCAGTCTGGTGTGTAGCCGCCACCTCCCCCAACATCCTCAAAACTACCTGGGGAGTAGGAGCGCCGTGGCCAGGTCAGGAGGTGGTCATCACCTCCCCCATGGTCTCTCATCGTAACTCCACTGCTACCTCCACCGCCACCTCTTCCATCTCCACCGCCACCTTCACCCATCATCACCCCACCAACATAGACAGAGGAATAGGCCTGGAACTCAGACGGTTGCCAGGGTGGGGGTGGAGGTTTGCCCCCGTTGGTCCTGCCTGAATGTCTCTGGTTGGGTTCCCCATCTTCATATTCTGCATCATAGCCACAGGTGCTCTCAGTGGACCGTCCTCGGTACACTGGCCTGGCACGGAGCTCTCCTGCCACTGTTGCCAGGTTACCTGGGAGGGAGTGCAGGGATCTCTTTCGCTCCATCTGCATGGCCTGGCTGCCCAGGGAGCTGATCTTGTCAGAGACGTCACGGTCGTTGACCCTGACCAGACCCCTCTCATGGTGGAATTCCATGTTGGTGTAGAATGGCGGTGGTGGCAGAGGCGGCTGCTTCTCTTGGCCTTTAGCTACATCACCCGCAGAGTGAGAGTTGGCCCGTTTGATCCTCTCAAAGTTGGATCTGAGAGCTGCCACGCCAAGTCCCATCCCCAATTTGTCTTTAGGGTCAGAGAGCAGTTCCTTGTCTGGAGGCGGAAGAGTGGGCCTGCGGGGAGAGACAGTGATACCTCCTCTCTGCTTGGATGGTGAAAGGCCGTCCAGGTTGTCACAGGACATGGACTCAGCCTGCTGGGGTACATCGAAGGCTGACTCCAGTCCGTCTCCATGGGAAGCCGACTTCCTGGCTGGTGGAGGCCTGGGTTTGGACCTCCCTGTTCCATCTCCATGAGGCTGAAAACGGCTTCTGTCCACAATACTACCACCACCATACACCCCTCCTACTCCAACTCCACCAGTCTCCTGCATGTGTGGCTGCTGGGACTGGGACTCTGCGCCCTGTGTGGCTGCAGGGTCCATCCCCTCGTTCAGCGGTGTCTTCCTAAAACCCCACCGCTGCTTGTCGTAGCTCTTCCTCTCCTTGGCCAGGAGTGTCTGCAGGTAAATCATGCGGAAGCGCTCCTTGTTCACCTCCTGCTCCAGACGCCTGATTGACGCCTTGCACTTTTCCAGCTCCTGCTCGATGCCGCCGACAGACCGCAGCTCCATCTTGGGGGGCTCCGACTCTGGGAACTGCGCCTTCCACGCCTCGATGAATCCCACCGGCTCCACCATGTTGTGCCAAATATATTTCAGTGTCCGTCGCTGGAAACACAGCGAGGACTCGTGTCTCCTTTAGTATAGTTCTCCACAGAGTCTTTACCGACAACAATGAGCACTCACAGCAGTGACAGTGTTTATAACAGGCCTTTAGGTAACCCGTTCACAAACACACAGTCTAATTGCTGACACTTGTCGTGGGTTGCGCAGTCGCAACAATACATCCTATTCTCAACGAGAGTAAACGGTTGTCCAGTGAGAGGAATAACTGGGAATGTGTGAGGCTGAATAAAAAGCTGTAACAGAGCTCGTCTTCCTCATGCATTATTCCAGAAAAGGCCACTTACGGAGGTTTTTCCTTCAAAATCTCAGCCTCGACACAATGACAGCATCTGTCTTTAAGAGGTGACACTGAAGACTCCCTGGGAGGAAAAAAGGTAGAATAAAGTATTTTAATCCTGCTAGATTTACTCACTGTCTCTCAGCTTTGGCCGTGAAAGCTGTTCCATTCTCGCCCATTCATACATCAGTACTAATCCCAGGTGCCGCCGCTCCGGTCCAAGCGCCTTTGTACCAGCAGCGCTCAAGGAGAATGGATAAAAAGCGCAAAACACAAGCGACGACCACATCTGAGTTTCTCATTGGAGGCGATCAAACCGTGGAATCCGTCGTAAGCATATTGTTGCTTTCATTATCCCATTTTCTCCTCGACAGGTGTGTGATTGTTTTTTTCATGTTCTTTTCCAGATTTATCCCGTTTCTCCGGCCGTGATAGTGCCGCTGCGTGCGCTCCCATCTCAGGCCAGCAGCACTGGAGGGCTGCAACAATGGGAGGGACCAGAGTGATAGTGAGTGTGCTGGTTAAAGAGACAGAGCAGGGATGCTTCATCTAACAGTCCAGGCTTTATTTTGCGGTTATGACATCTTACTACTAAAAATGTATTTTCATATTTTAAAATATAGTTTTGCAGGAGCAATAACGTTTTTACGGCTCTGTAAAACACGGCACATTTGTTTTTCCTTTCAGTGCAACTGCTCGACTACCGTTAAGTGTGAAAGTGCAAATCCTGACAAATACATGTAGACTACTACAATTATTGGCTCATACGTCTGAGTGAACTACAACTACTCAATAGTTCTAATACATGTTATAAACAGCTATTAAAGATCATTTCTGTACATTGCCCCTCGTAGGTTCCTTAGAGCAGAATAAGTAGACAAGTGTCCTTAAACCAACGCTGCCACCCAGTGGATAAATATTGTTAAAATATAGTATTATAGTATAGTATAGTATTAACCCTTTCTGATGTTTTCACTGTCATAAATTACTGCGAAATAATCTAATAGGTAATCACCCCAATATTTGGGATAAAAAAAAAAAAAAGAGACAATTCAAATTCTATATTATTTTATTTACCTGAAACCACAACCTCAGTAATGCATGTACAATCATTATTCATCTTAAATAATGATAGCCTTTTTACATATGGTTAATATTGTTCTTCGACCAGGTGTCACTGAGGGGGGCTGCACAGGGCCCCTCACATTAGATCACAGTTTTACAGCAGTTGATAAAGATACATAATGATGATAATAATGCAGAGGCAATCAGAACACAGGAGAACACTGTTGTATTGCAAGATTACCAATGAATCAAAGTGTCAGTCTGTTGTCCTCATTGCAAAGAACTAATTCATCATAAAGAGCACGGACCAGGGATCAGGCAACGGTAATGAAAGGGGTGGGGATCGATATTTAAACAAAAAGTAACTCATGTAAAGCACAGTTGAGTTTCATAGTCTAATATTGTGCAAAATATCCAAACAGTTGATAAAAACAGTGACTTCCCATTATCTATGATATATCCATCTTAAAACCACCTTAATATGTCTTTTGACTATTATACATTAGAATCTATAAATACAAATTGCAAAGCCTACATACAGCTGAAATGCATGCATAATTTCTATACACTGATGTACAGCTAAGACCATTCAACCCAGTGTTTTAAAGATTATTTTAATTACCATGAAAGCTGGAAACAAGTTCATGCAAGAAGAAACGCTGATGTGATTAAGAACTTCCCTGCACACAAAACTGGACTAGTGTTATATTGATACAGCGTCCGCACACAGAGGTATAGGTGTGTTAAGTGTGTGTGTGTGGTTGAGTTGTGGCATATAGGGCAAAGAGAACCGTTTCCAGTCCAACCACCTTTATAGTATACCCTTATGTATTTGGTCTTATTACTGTGCAAGCATGCACACACTGCTGGTCATCATGGTGTCTGAGGTGTGTGTGATGTTAGGGTGAGCTCTTATGCTGGATGGTAGGACGACTCCAGTCTGAGCTCACTCCTTAATTATGTAAAGTTTTTATGAGAGCCAACCTAAAAAGGAGACGGAAAACAACATTAGTACAAAGCATGAAAACTCAGACAGGAAATTACATTTTCAGACTGCACACTTCCTACCACAATATGAGAAATGGTTTTGTAAATATAAGCAAGTGTCAGAGGGGTGAAAAGAGCACACAGTGACATTCACAATATGTGGTTAACATCAAGGACAAATTTGTCTGTATGGTCTGTCAAACCATCTAGTACTTTCAATGACCCTGATCACCAGATCACCTGGAGAATATTTCCCAAAATGTTTATGGAAAACACTCACATCAGGGAATGTTTGTGCTGTGTTACTGCTGATCAGATTCTACTGTAGTGAATACTGATATTCAGTAAAGTGCGAAAAGACAAATAGATACTCACTTTAATGACAGGGGAGCCAATGGAAGGCAATGAGGAAGAAAGCACACAGTTGTTAAGTGGAACACAAACACAGTGTGAACAAACTCAGGCCTCTGCTCCACAGAAAACATGCGATAAACAAGGTTTTCTCACACGTGGACATCTCCATACAAGCTGATGCCATTAGTGCTGTCGACGGTATGGGATCTGATCCAACATGTGTACACTTCTCCAAAGTATGGCACGACAAGCACAAACTAAGACCTCTAAATATCAGAGCCTGTAAATGTCAAATATACACAAGATCTGTTTCACAATGTTGTAATTATCTCCTGCCCATCATGTCATACCAAGGGAACTTGAACCATTCATTTGTCTGAAATGAGGTGTATTCAAGTATCATACGCTCTTACAAAAACACTGGATATGAACAGTGCTGATAACCACTGGCCTCAATAGTATCAAATAAAGACAGAACACACTTTGATTCAAAGGGTTCAAGAGTGTATTTTTCCATGAAGTAAAAAACAACATTTTGGGTACTTATTTGCAATCCCAGTTCATTTGGAGTACTTGTTGTATTAGTATTTCCTTTTTAATATTACTGTCCTTTGAATCAAATGGTAGATGAGATGGTAGTTCACATACAGCATCCCCAACCAGTTCTGTCTCCACAGCAAAACAACAAATAAAGTTAATGAGCATCAAAATAAACAAAATATATCCTTAAAATGTTACAGGGAAGGAAGAGTTTGTTCTTTGTTTTCTGCACAAGCAAGTAGGGGCACACCTCAGATGTTACGCTTTAGCAAGACCATAGAGGAAAAGCATCTAGAGATGAGCAAAAAGAAACTTATCATTTTGAGGTAGCTGTGCTCTGCTCAGTGCAGAAAAACTGGCTTGTTTTCAATTTATTATAGTAAAAAAACCATCTATTAAGTTATTTCTTATACTCTAACATGGGGGAGCATACACAATTAAATTAGAAATGAGAAACCACATACAGTTCATGCTTGGTCACAGGACATGCGGCTTTTGTCTGGATTTTTTCTTCTGTTTAAGCAGAGCATTCAAACATTCACTCCCAAACCTTTCCCTGTCCTTGTCTGTCACACGGAGGTTGTCCTCTCTGAAATTTCTGAAGATTATACTGAAGACACAATGGTAAACATTTGAAAATAAATCAAGGCGGTATGTCTAAGCCACGCTGGTCAAACAATTTACACAGCCATAAAAAAAGTTGCATAAAATAGTGTTCATTTTCTGTACAGACCAATGAATTTCTAATGTCTTAGATGTTTATCCATGAAGAGAGAAGCTAAACAAAATATGTTGTTACTGTAGTGAGATAAGACAAATGATATTCCCAAAACCATTAAAAATATAAATCTTAAAGGCAATATTGACATTAACTCAAAAAATTTGGACCAGTATATTTTCTTTTAAACCAGCAACAAGGTCCACAGCCAGGGGAGTGATGGTCTCGCATTTAAAGCCTCACCGATTCACAAATCCTATCCAAGGTGACTTCACAATGTTAACATTTTATATTAATCGTTACGTTTCATGTGTTAAAGTTGGTCCTTCTCGCACATACACGGTAGGCACGCACGCACAAGCACACAAACTAACTCTATAAACGCGCACACACGCTAGCTATGCACATGTAGGAATGCAGAAAGGAAAGAGGGAGAGGGAAGTGATGGTGGTGGGGAGGGGAACTGAAAAGTTGAGGTTGTGCTCAAGTCAGTCAGGACCAGAACATGTCGGCCAAGTTAGTGTCGGTGCTGTAGATCCAGAGGACCAAGGGGAGGGATATGGCCACAAAGGGCCAGGAGATTCCCTCCATACATGCAGACAGTGGGCAGCCTCTGGAGCTGGCAGGCTTCTCCAGGTCTTTACCAGGCTCCAGGTAGTTTCTGGCAACAAACTTGAGCAGCTCGTCCAGTAGAATGACAGGCAGTGATATCTTGAGCACCATCAGCCACTGTGTCAGATTCAGAGGGGTGATCTGGAAGATGATCTAAAAAGACACACACAAGAAAAAAAAGTCACTGCAAATCAGTCCTCATGGTACAACACATTCTGACAGACTCAATCACTGTAATGGTTTCATATTTAGCAGGAGAATAACATCTGTCATGACAACACTGCTTTTATTCTGTGTGTCTAATCCCTCATTTTACAGCATCACTGTCAAACTGAAGGAAATATTTCTCACTGGAAGAGGCTCCACATAGAGGATGAGGAAGTGAAGAGACATGGAGAGACAGATGGCTCCCAGCAGCCACACATTCTCCCAGGGAGGCATACGTAGCAGGGATTGGTTCTCTGACACACTGAAAAACAGCAGACAAAATGACACATTTGTCTAAGGAGATACAATGTATGTTTTTTGTTTCTAACCTGTTTGATCTGCTAATTTAGTATTACAAAGCTGGAGAGACGTCTAATTTTAACTAACCTGTTCAGGGCGTTGCACATCTCAATGGTAACCAGCACTGACAGGGCCATGGTCATAGGGTAGGGGGACTCAAACACCTTACAGTCCAGATTTTTAAAGTCTGGATTCTCAGGACCGCACTGCAGAAAGTGGCTCTAACATAGCAAAATATAACAATAATCATATAACATACATTCATATTCATATCACCCTTTGTCTGTTTAGGTTTGTTGAATCAGTAGTTGTTGGGGTGTAGTTTATACCAGCTGGTGAAAGGTGATCTTTGGGCCATCCTCAGCAGCAACAAACCACCAGGCAGCAGCACCAACAGTGGCAGCTCCCACATAACCTTTTGAGATACAAAAATGTTTATTTGGCAAATTTGAATTGGCTAAAAACACACTCATTTGTCTCATAACTTCTTACCCTAACCATCACAACTTAATGCATTACCCTAAACTTCATCCTAATCCTAACCAGAACCTAATTCTAACCCTAAAACTTAGTTTTAACCCCAAAATGCTTCTTAAACTACAAGATTATTTGAACAAAAGTCCACAAAAAGAAATAAAGACACACACTACAATACAAATCTCAATTTCCCTACTTACATCCAATGGCTAGATATCTGAAGAACAGCCATCCAGAGATGAGGGGCTCGCGGGCATTACGTGGTGGTTTGCTCATGATGTCCAGATCTGGTGGATTGAAGCCTAAGGCAGTGGCAGGCAAACCGTCAGTCACCAGATTGACCCAAAGCAGCTGAACAGGGATGAGAGCTTCAGGGAACCCTAGAGCTGCCGTCAGAAAGATACTACACACAAAAAAGCATGATTTTAATTTCAGTCCTCGTAAGAACAGAGTTACCAGGGGATCAGAGAGTGAGTGTTTGTAATAAAACCAACCATCCTTACCACACAACTTCGCCCACATTTGAAGAGATGAGGTATCTGATGAACTGTTTCATGTTGTTATAAATGGCTCTTCCTTCTTCTACTGCAGCTACGATGGTGGCAAAGTTGTCATCAGCCAGCACCATCTCAGAGGCAGTCTTAGCCACAGCTGTGCCTGAGCCCATGGCAATGCCAATCTCAGCCTTCTTCAGAGCAGGAGCATCATTTACTCCATCACCAGTCTAAGGGCAGAACAAATAATATTTCTAATGATTTGCATTGTAGTAAATCATCCAAACAAGAAAATATATATTGGAGATTATTTGTTATTAGTATATTTAGTTATGCTTACCATAGCTGTAATCTCATCATAAGACTGCAGATACTCAACAATCTTGGATTTATGTGAAGGCTCAACACGGGCAAAGCAGCGGGCCTTGACCACAGCTTCTCTTTGTGCAGCAGGTGAGAGATCATCAAACTCTCTGCCAGTGAAGGCCATGCTAGAGACGTCATCATCCTCTCCAAAAATACCAATACGTCTGCAGATAGCCACTGCTGTCCCTAAAATATAAACAAGAGAAAGTTATATACTTTTGTATATGTAGGTGAAATGCTCTCTTGCACAATCGGCATTATGTAGATCAAGTTGTGATTTGGGCATGTAAAATTTTCTCTACATACCTTTGTTGTCTCCGGTGATCATAATTACTCGGATGCCTGCAAGTCGACACAGTCTAATAGAGGCTGCCACCTCTGCTCTGGGAGGATCCAGCATGCCCACACAGCCAACAAATGTCAGATCAGTCTGGATGACAAGAAGTTAAATAAATGCAGGTTAATACAGTTACACCACAGGGAACTGCAATCAAACACAGGTTCAAATGTTTTAGTGGTACACACCGACCACATCAATCAGTCCAAGCTCTCACCTCATACTCAATAAAGCGGGTGGAATCCTCTAGCACTAGTTTATCTTTGCTCATGGGGTTGTCCTGGGTGGCCAGAGCCAGACAGCGTAGAGTGTCCCTGCCAGTTCCATACTCCCTGATCACAGACATCAGTTTTTCCTTGATAGCAGGGGTCAAGGGCACCTTGTTGCTGCCTACACGGATATGTGTGCACCTGTCAATCACGCCTTCAGGGGCACCCTAACAGTAGGCAAGACAGGAGAAAGCCAGTTAGAGGGAAAGTACAAGACAATGAAGAAATTTGTTTTAATATGCAAAACTTTTCATTGTACTACATATTTAGTTGAGCATTTAATTCTCAATGTCATTTCTTACCTTTACAAACATCTTGCCAACAGAGGAGCGGGCTTTATTAGGAGTGCAATACACAGACATTGACTTCCTGTCTCTGGAAAATTCCAAGGTGAACTCTTTTTTCATTAGCTGCTTGATCACCTAAAGGCAAGATAAAATACAGTCATCTGTTTAATAGGTTTGTCAATCATTTTGCCTTTAGCCTTATTAGAGTGGTTATAGAACAAAGGCTGATTAAAAGTATGTTTGTATAATGTTATTTTAAAGTACTGGAGATACATACAGAATTACAGCTGTTGGCACGTTCAACCTTCGACAGGCCTTTAACATCTGTGTCAAACACGTTCATCTTCTCCACCAGGCATGTGAGAGCGGTTTCTGTAGCCTCACCCACTTTCTCATACACACCTTTGGTCTGCACATAAAGACACAAACACACGGAAGATGAAAAATCTGTCAACTTCACTCTAGAGGGTTGTGTGACGGTTAACATGCAATTATTTACTACTAACCTCATTATAGTCCAGTGAGGAATCATTACAGAGAGCGCAGATAGAGGCCAACTCCACCAAGGCATCATACTGGGAACATTTGACTGGTTTGCCATCATGGAATCTGCACAGTGTTATATATCAAAAATTACTTCACCTTAGCTTAAAAGGAATACTTTTCAAGTATTATGTGATTGTTTTGTTACGGATACACTGATTTAATATTAAAGCACAGAGGGTAAAGATACTGAATACTCACACTTGTCCATCTGGGGAATATGTGGAGCCAGTAACAGTGAATTCCTTTAAGGAACAGTGGTCACCTGCTGCTTTGTCGATTATAAACATCTAGAAACAGACAAATAGTAGAGACCAACTATAAGAACTTAAAACACACACACACAGTACACACCTAATTCCTCACCTCTGGAAAGCCAGAGGATAAGAAACTATATCCAGCAGGTGGCAGCAGCCTACTGTCCACAGGAAATAAACCATAATCTCACAAGTTCACTTGAATATAGAACAGGGTATATTACTGAGATGCTGATCTTCAGCTGACACTGAACAACCTGGTGGAAAGCATCTATAAATGTCATCTTATGGCAGGGCAGGCAGAATTTACTTGGGTGCAGAACTCTACATGAACACACTGTATAAAAGTGAATTACTACAGTGGAAATAGTTTGACCATGAGTATCCAAATCTTTGAAGAAGATGACTGCTTGTGCTGTCGGGTTTATTCAAGGCCAATTTTTTTAAAAACAGCTGACATACCATAAAAACCTAGACCTAAGTTTTACACAGGGAGAGCACATCCACAGATGTCAAGCGTCGTCATTGACACATAACACACACTTAAATCCAAAATACCATATCTGTCCACAAGTAAAAGACACACATGGGAGGAAACCAGAAATAGCTGAATAAAAAGATGAGAATTGTGGCTGCACAGCCCTCAGGCATCAACAAGACTACACTCAGTGATGCTGATGGTTCTATACAAAACCCAAGAGGATGTCAGAAATAAATAGAAAAATTAAGTCACCCAAGACAGCTACTTTTAGTGCTTCCCTACATGGACAGGGGTAGCTTAGATAATGCAGATGAGTCCAACACAAAGTTATCAATTAGTCAGGAATAGCATCCTATGTTTTTTAAAATAAATTGCAAAGCATGACTTGTACTTGAAACCGTTCAGGGAAGGCAACATAGAGGGACAGAGGAGAGACAGTGTCTTTCAACACAAGGTCAGTTATGCAACCACTGGTTCTGCTGCAAGTGACCAACTACTGCATACTGATCAGCAAGCTGCTTGAACAAGAGGTTGGGGGATGGAATGAGGAGGGAAGGAAGAAATTATAACAGTCAATAAATAGATAATAGTTCACACAGGATAAGAAAACACAGGATAAGGAAAAAAATACTTAAATACTACTACTAAGTACTATCAAACGTGATTTAATCTCTGCTTGTGACAACTAAATCTGTCATATACCATAATTAGCCATTTAATGTCAGCACTGCTCTATGCCCAATAAACCTCTAGTGTCAGCAAAAGACCCAACACATAGTATAATTATCACCTTTCTCACTGTTTCAACTTAAAACTTATAATGTTGTAAATGTAGAAATTATGACAGAGCTGCTGTGTTACACTAGATTGTGCAAGTGTGCTTGATATAGTGGCTTATAGAGTGTGTGTGTTTGTTTTGATTCAGTCTGTACTTCAACACAACCATCTCTCCCAGATAACTAGACATAATTAGACCTAACAGATTTTTTTATACTCTGTCTTTAATTTTACTGATTAGTAATTGTAAGCCTAACACTATTGTAACAATCATTTCTGGCTGGTGACATTGCAGACTATGATTACCAAATATGCAATCATTTCCTGTCTCTTTATGGTGATGTGTGTAAATATTTGCAATCTGCCAAAACAAACAAATAGTCTCCCAGCTGTTTTCCTACCCTGCACACAGACATCTGATTGGTTGTCAGCGTGCCAGTCTTGTCAGAGCAGATGACAGACGTACAGCCAAGGGTCTCCACTGAGGGCAAACTGCGAACAATGGCATTCTTCTTGGCCATGCGTCGAGTTCCTAAAGCTAGGCAAGTAGTGATGACGGCAGGCAGACCTGGAGAAAAGCAAGCGCAGAGGAAAAGAGGAGTCACGCATTCAGAAGAGCCATGTCATTTACTCAAGTGATGAAAGCATTATGCTTTGGCCATTGATCATGAAGCAGTAAAAAAATAGCCCATAATGTTGTATTTTCCAATAAACTTCTCCCGCAGTGTGAATAACACAATTTCCAAGCTTCTCAATAGCTTACCCTCAGGGATAGCAGCAACTGCAAGAGCCACAGCTATCTTGAAGTAGTAGACAGCACCGCGGATCCATGAGCCTCCATGGACAGGATCATTGAAATGTCCAATATTGATGATCCACACAGCAATGCATATCAGTGAAATGACCTAGAATTATACAGTAGTAGTTTAAAGATCACATACAACACCGCCCCCAAAAGTAACGGTGCAACAGAATAATGTAGTTTCACAAATAACCTTGGATAGCTGCTGTCCAAACTCATCTAGCTTCTGCTGCAGTGGTGTGCGCTCCTGTTCTGTTGATGCCATCTCATCTCTGATTTTACCAATCTCCGTGTTGCCCCCTGTGGCCACAACAACTCCAACAGCCTTACCAGCTGCTATGTTGGTGCCCTGTGGGGGAGTAATCAAAAAGCAGAAAGTAGAAAACAAAACATATTATAAGGGTAAAACAAGTTTAACAACTTTTTTGTCACCATCACACAAATTTCAATGTGCAGGAATCAGTACATCACGTTCCTATAAATTGTAAAAACAGCTGAAGCTGTAGATTACACTTCTATGTACAAATTAAACTGTGTAGGATGCAAAATAGTTCCAAGAATTTCTGGAAAAAGGTCATTGTAAAATAGACAAATGGCGTTAGAGAGGAGGGTGACATCAGAACATCATTACCTTTATTGGTGTTGTCACACCCACAGAAAAGATGGAAAGGGATGAGGATTTAAAAGAAAAATTGTAAGATAACAATGAACAACCAAAAATGGTCTCAGGAGTCACTCACAGAAAAGAGCATGTTCTTCTTGTCCTGGTTGACAGCACGCGGGTCAGGCACTGGGTCGGTGTGTTTGATCACAGACACAGACTCTCCTGTGGGAAGTAAAAAGACATGAGAGAAGGCAGCAGTGGGAGAGCAAATCATAGTTATGATGCTTGGGCAGAAAAGAAAAAACTTTGCAGGTAAGTACGCAGGCTTAACATTATCAAATGCTGCACTGCCATTGCCATTCAAAAGACAACATACTTCAACTGTATGATGTTTGTGTGTTTAATCAACTGTGCAAGCCCTGAACTGTTCTGATAGAGTAAGGCAGGGAGCATTTGACAGGCAGTATGGCCATGAATGGGGAAGGAAGAGAAGAAAAATAGCTGAAACACTAAAATATCCCATGGAATTTGCTACCAATTAAGGCAGCAGAGCTAGTCAAGAGATTTACAGGCTTGATTCACATAAACCTTGTCTTTTGAGTGTTATCCATCCTTCAATATTCTCCTAATCTTTTATGCCTATCGCAGTGTCAAATTATCCTTCTTCAAATTCAACCATTTACTAATCCTTTCATCCACGTCACATGCTCTTCTTTTTGTGTAGATAGCAACCTAACAGCCATGACTACAGGGTGCACAGAGGGCAAGTGTGTCAAATTCTTGTTCTGCTGCATCTGGGCTGACCAGAAAAGGTGAGAGGTTGAGGAATAATGTGCATTTAATACCTGTATATATCAATGTTACAGAGACAGAAATGTTATGTATGAGAAACAATAAGAACAGAAATATTAGATTTTTTTTACCTGTTAAAATTGATTGGTCTACCCTCAGTGTGGTTGACTTGATAGAAGTCAGCCTGATGTCTGCAGGCACTTTATCACCAACTATGGACAGAAACAACAAAGCACAGGAGACACTTCAGTACCTCTTCACCACTTAAATGCATCTGTAAATAACATGGCCACAGGTGCATGGATACCTCATGTAACAGGGTAAATTTACTTTAAAGTATACAGATACAATTAACAAGCCAATAAAGGTGGTGCCATGTGAATGAACCACATACACAAAGAAAGCTCTTAAATTAGAAAATTGTACAATGAAAAAAGAAAAGATAAACAAAAAATAAATAAATAAATCACTACACAGAGAGAATGAGATCTTGGATATAAAAGCAAGCACCACATTATCCCAACTCATACCACTTGGGAGGAATAAAATAATCAAACTGAAGTTATTTATTGGAGACGGGCCAGGAGAGAGAGTCATGCAATTAAAAATTATTAATGTTCCACTCATCCTGTCCATGCACAGGTCACAAAATAGATTACTAATATTTTCCATTTACAGAAGAGACTAGCAATCCCCAGTAAAACAACACTGTGTAAATATATACATAAATCCAAACAAGCGTTTCCTTAGCGGACAACTGATAAGCATCCTTAAACCTCTGACATTTATTGGCTTTGTTTAAAAAGGTTATTATGCTGTTTGAATCCATTGTATGGTTTTACGTAGTCTCGTCCGGTCAGATAAAATCTAAAAAAGTTATGACTAGGGGTGTGTGATGCATAATCTCAAAAACATCTTGTTCTTTTAAGAATGTGCAAGCAAACATCATTGAGTACGTCTCTCTGCATGATAATTAGCATTTTACTTAAATGCTTCAGTTTCAGTAAACACAATTGTCCTAAAATATGTTGTTTTCATTAATAATTTCATGTATGTATGAGTATGTATATATAGCATCTCTCAAGAGATCCCTTTGTGGACAATGAAGTGTAGTGACAGATGTACAAACACTTGGGCCTCTGTGGTGCCCTTCTGAGTACAGGATGAAAGAGGGGAGGAGAGGAGAAAATGGGAAGATGTATTAGATGAATCCTGCAAAACACACATCCAAAAATGGGTAAACTATTTTGATCAGTTGCAAACATGTGCTGCAGGATTTGGGTAAGGGGGAATGATAAAAACTTCTGCTTTAAGCACAGAGAACCCACCCCACGTCATATGAATTAAAATAGAAACAGCATGACGTGTCCTTGTGTGCAGACACTTCATTTACTCCCACCATTTTCATGAGTCTGATTTGAGGTAGAGATTTTAGCTATTACAGCTGATCTGAGCAATCTGTATGTAAGAAATGTGTAAAGAATAAAATAAATCATCACTTGGTTTCACCTATCGTTTAGACTATACCACATATTTAAATCTTATTACTGTATTGTGGTTTGCTGTGAGTGAAAATGCAGCTGCACTACCAAATTTGGTCCTGCAGCTGACTGTTGGCCGTCAAAACCACTTCATCATCACCTGCCTGCCTTTAAAGTAGATCCCACTTTAACAGACAGGAGATAGTATAGAAGATGAAGATACAGCATGAGGGAGGACAGAAAGAAGATGAGAAACTGTACTCGCTAGAAATTTTAAAGGCTCAAAGCCCTGAGGGAAGGTTCCTCCAATAGTTACTAATTAGAAAACCTCCTACCTTGAAGTAATATAGTGAAATGTCTCCCTATTTACCACCCAATGGAGGATAATGGGAAGAAGGTCACAGCAAATAGAACAACCCACTTACACAGGCAATGAGAATAGTTTGGCAGCGAGAAGACATTCAGCAATAAGACCTTTAAAATGAAACCCTTAACAAAAATCAAATCAAATAAGTTAAAGTTAAGTTGATCCTAATTTGCAAACAAACTATATATTGTGAGAAACTGTCAAAATTCCTATTTATTTTTATCACCAGTATTTTTTTTAATCACACACAAGCACAGACAACAGTTACTTTGCAATCAACAACGCAGACATGCCGTAGTAGCCCAAAATGTGCAGCTGCTCACTCAGTAACATTTTCTTTCCCTTCATGATACAGCATATGCTCTTTTTAGCTCTTATTTTCCTGGGAAAGACTGGATAGTCTCAATGATAGGAACCTTTGTCTCTCCCATGTGAACAAAGTGTTTTATCTGTGTTATCTGTTCCCTTAAGTGGTGGGACAAATGTCCATGCAGACAAGTGACAGCACCCCATCAGCCTGTATATCCTACCCAAGGTTTGTATCCTACTTTTCCTCCCTTATTCTAACCATGGTCCAAACCCCTACCTCATGTCACTGATAACAGAAGTCATAGTATCTGTGATGAAACAAAGACGAATTGCAGAATACATCCAACCCATGTATAACACAGTTTAATTTTAAATTTGGATCAGGTACAGAGGTCATGTTAACCGTTTATGGTCATCATTGATGGATTTATGATGGCTCTACTGACACTTTAAGTAATTCACTCCGCTGTCCAGTCAATGGAAGGTGTGCATATAAATTACTAGGAATTTGTGTCATAATGCATCTTATTGTGGAGATATACTGACACCCCATGCACAGTCAGACTCACACAGCAGTCCTGCAGTGGTATATATAAAAGATAATTGCTTCTAAGGTTTTTGAGTGAGGCTCTCTATCCAAACAATCCATCCTTGCTTGATTAGTAATTTTTACAGGTTCTTAATTACGTGACATTGCTGAACACCTTGAAGGGCTGTACACACTGTGGAAGAGCGTAGGGTGGAATATATCCAATCTTAATATTGATAAGAAAATAAATTCCATTACATGTACATGTTACTCCCTGAGCCAACTAATTCAGACACTTGCGTTCTCACATGCAGCTTACCCCCAATTTCTAGAGAATTGCAGGGTTTTAGTGAATGTGTGAAAGCAGCTACACACTCATCAATACAAAATAAGAAATCTGGACATGTTGGCATCTGGATCTAAACACAACAACTAACTAACAACCCTGTATTGTCTCCTCCCCAAGGGCAAGATGACATAAATGAACTCTGCCCACAGACTGTGGTTAAGATAAAACCACACACCAGGGAGAACAAAGGTGATTAGTCTAACATACGATATATATTTAAGTTACATGCTGTGCAGCCAATGAGTGAATAAGATAGTGGGGAAAAAATGCTTTTATTCCTTATGCACAAGATGTTGTTGCTACAAGGGTCAAGCTCTTTGGCTTCTTGACGTTGTCCAATAAGGAATGGCAGAGTTAACCTTTACAAAGAGCAAAGAAGCAAGAAGCTTCAGTACAATGCTGACAGTAAATCAAATTAACTCAGGGGTTTTAATGTTACTTCACAACACTCAACAGACTAAACAGGGTTTGAATGAGTCGGATGGGGTGACTGATTTATTATGATGTGGGATAGAGAAGCTTGAAATTGTATATATCATTTAAGACAATGAAAAAAAGCTAATAACTCCTGTAAGGCAATGCGTTCTTGACACAGACACACAAATATTAGTTTCAAATAAATAAATAATAGTTTCTTGTTGCTTATCGATTAAATTCTTTGGTCTAGAGCGCATATATGAAAAAAAGCTATCTATAGCTGTAAGATGTTTATCAAAGTATGTCATGTGATTGAAAAACATTTTTGAATATGCATGAATGTTTTTTCCTACAGCTTCTCCTCTCCTTATACACACAGACTATGACATTCCAGCAACATGTACTTTAACACTCTGCTGCATAATCATCATTACAGGTTTGTAAATTAGAAGAGACAGAACTGTCAATAGTTGAGACAGCAGTTTTTTAAAATGTTACTCACTTCAGAGATGGACAAATGACAATGTGTTTGACAGAGATACAAAGATCAGACCGTTAAAAGCATCAACACAGAGCAACTGACAATCAACATACAAATTTCCACTAACCACTTAAGAACAATTGCTCTGATGGCAAAATTATCAGACCTCTAGATCTAAAAGTCCTTGAAGTATAAACCATTCGCTGCCATGGCTAATACAAACACATGAACACAGGTCTTTCACTGAGTAAACATAACTGTGGCAAGTCAAATAAATACTGTGCATTTATCCATTATCTTCCATTTAAATCTGTTAATCAACTTAATGTGTTAATCAGCCATCAGTTTAAGACCGTAATTATGCAAATAACTGGCTACTGCAGACACTAACACATGTGGTTGTAAGGGTATATAATCTTGTTTAAATATATTCAACAGTTTGTTGTAGTCTGGTTGTGGGCTGGATCCCACAAGTGGAGTTTCTGGACCCAAGTGCTGCCTTTAACACAACTGACTATTGTATTTTATTAGACAGACAGAAGTGATGGATGAGCATCTTGTCTGATTCTGATACTGTCTCACAAACATTAAAGTTGGCAGGATGAATGACCTAAATGGCTAAACTCAACCTGGCCCAGATTGTTGTATGATTAAAGTAATAAAGCAAAATATGTCGACTGGGGACAAAAGCTGCCAAAAACCTGTCTAATATAACAAGGTATACTGTTATACTCTTGGTAAGAAGGTACAATGTTAGGTTGGTAAAAAAATTCTCTTAATTGACAAGTGTTCATTCTTCAGTGTTTGTGCTGTGTTTTATTTGTAGAAAGTAATTGCATTTACTGCTGCAATGTTATACCATGAAACAGTAGATGCTTTGTCATATTTGACTGGTTCCATGGCATGAGATTATGTCTATATATGACCACTGTTAGTACCATAACGCAAACACCTGAAGCCCCCCTCTTGAGTCGGGCCTTTTCCAGCTATAATGTAAACGTTAGAAATAGACAGGGACTTTGTGACTGAGATACATCTGCCACCAAAAGAGCAACTGGACCACTTCAGATGAAGGAGAGAAATATAGAGAACCTAAGCAAGAGACAAAGCAGGAATAGAGGGACTTTTCTGAGCTATCATTGCCTTTACATTGGCCTAGTTTGCTCTATAATTCTAGTTTCTTTTAATATATTTTCTGTGATTCTACTGCACTCACCTAAGCTTTGTAACACTGTCTTTATGGAAAAGATCTTTAAGAAAGTAGAAAGACAGGTAAAAAGAAAAATAACAGACACACAGACACTGATAAAGAAAACACTTGGAAAAATAGAAAATAAGAGAATGGGTAGCAGTGACGCAAAAGGCTTAAAACACATGTGGTCCTGTCCAAGTTGAGGTTAGCCAAGAAATATTCAGAACAGACTGGACCTCTCCTCTTGCGTTGCATAACTCCTTTCCTTACTGGGTACTAACATTATTCCAAAATTGTCAAGGGGAATGGACAGGATGAGGAATCAGCTGTGTGCCTTTAAAGCTGTGTAAAGAGTATGTCATAACATTGTAGATGACTTCTACAGAACTGATGACTAACATTAGTCCATGCATCTCTTACGATCACATATGTGAGCTGGATTACATGAACTCAGAAGCTGTAAGCTGTAATGTATGTCGTAATCTATAACAAATGAGTCATAATTAAAAGCAAGTGAAAACACTCAAGATGTTCAAATGCATGGGTATAAGAGCACTTTTCACCTTACCTGCCACCTCTACGATATCCCCTGGTACAATGTCCCTGGCCTTGATTCTCTGGACACTCTTCCTATCCTGTCGGTACACCTTCCCCATCTCCGGCTCATACTCCTTCAGTGCTTCAATGGCATTTTCTGCATTTCTCTCCTGACAAATAGAAAGTGGTAAAGTTTAAAAACAAGTAAATTCTTATCAAATATGCAGCTAAGGCACAGTACATAAAAAATGGTGAAGGTCATAATCTTGTTTATGATACAAAAGTGCAGTAAGTCTATGTACAGTGCTGAGAAAAGACATTTGCCACCTTCCTGATTTTTTTTGGCACATTTGTCACACTTAAATGATTCAGATCAAACAAAATATAACCTGAGTAAATACAAAAGTACTTAATGCAGTTTTTAAATGCTGATTTCATTTATTAACGGAATAAGCTGTCCAAACCTGCCTCACCCCATGTGAAAATAGTAATTGCCTCCTAAACCTAATAATGTGTTGTGCCATTGTCATTTACACAAGCCTCAACAAGACCTTTAACTTGTATGTAATTTTTAAGACAATCCAGCAGAACACTAGTACATGTCTTAGATATTTATAAAACTGTATGGGAATGTCCAAATAAACATGTCAGAGAAATAGCCCATTTAGATCTCGCAGAAACTATAAATAAAAACAGACAAATGGGAAGATTGTTGGGAAAGAAAAAAAACAAAACATTTCTGCATACACAGATGAGCGCATGCATGCACAACTGCTCCTGCATTTACTCCCTGCCTATAACCACGGTTTACTGTTGATAAATCGATACTGCTGACGCTGTAAACATGGAACAAAGCCAAGACTCAGCAGGCGCATGTAAACAGAGACATAAATACATTCTCACAAGTGACATTTAAAACAATTACATTTCTTTTGTCACTTCACTCTTGAAGAGCAAATGTTGCCCTGCTCAGGCAAAGGGTAAACGTCAGTAAATGTTTTTCTGAAAAGTCAGGTAAATGCTTGAAGGCCTGAAAATACTTAGAGAAATGGATTTGGTCAGGTCTTTAGGGGTCCAAGAACACTGTACATTATATCAAATATAAAACTATAAGCGTTTCCCATTTTATGTTTCATTTAATGGCATTAGTGACATACTTTAATTAAACGCCTATTAAACTCATACATTCCCCTCTACATTTGGTATCAAACTGGAAGACATATGCAGAGATACACATTTTCACCCTTCTTGATCTGTCATAACTCACTTTCAGTAGATAAAACATACTTAGCAGAGTTATTTTCTCAGCAAACTAACTAATCCAACTATGATTTTAAATTGGCGTTTTAAACAGTGAAAAGAACCAGCAGTCTCTACTCAGTGCAGTATTTGGAGTATTTGTTTATAACACACAAACATTTGGACGAAGATGACATTTTTAATAATGCAAGTGTAACTCATTTACCTGCCAGACTCCTACAATGGCATTTGCTATGAGAATAAGTAGGATGACAAAAGGTTCCACAAAGGCTGTAACGGTTTCTTCTCCCTCTTCAAACCAGGCGAGCACCTATGAACAGAAAACAATTAATAGGTGAATAAACAACAAATAACATTATTGAAATGTGAGATAGTTTTGTTACCACAAAATTAACAAAGCGTTATATAACACGATTAATATTCCTTCTTATTGAATAAGGGCTCTTCATAGGATTATAGGCGAACAGCAAAGCAAGGAACATGATAAAACACTGAAGTAATGCCAAAGCTTATGGACTTTAAAACTGTGTTGTCCAAATTTCATGGTTGTTGACATTTTATGGACAGAATAACAATACACAGAATTTATGACAGAACCACAATGTGTAATAGATAATATCAGTCCACTTTTCAGTGGGTGCACATCACAAAGGTCAGAGCCATTTTCCACTAATTGTGTGTTTACTGTGCTGAGACAATATGTTTTCCAGCCTTGTCTCACTCTTTGTACTACAACTTTTCTGGGCAAACATATCTCACAAGAACTATTCACTGGTAAATGTGCATTCGCTAAGAAATCCATCAGGATTTACTTTCAAAAGTAAAGGATAAATGTCTCCTCTATTCTGGAGTTTTAGAACTGAACAATGAAATATTTTTCAAATTTATCTTGCAACCTAACAGAACCGCGGTTTCAAATGTTTTTCGGTACAAGAGATTCTAAATAATCAGATGAGCTTTGCATCTGCAGAGAAAATGAGCGAAAAGTTGACCACATTTAAGACATTGTGAAGAGACCGAACAAGGCGTGTAGCATGCCCTCAAGCACATAGGTCAGCTAAACTATGTGAATACAAAGGGAAATTTTTAATCTTATAATCACACACTATTGCAATATTGCTCTAAAAGTAAATTGTAACTTCATCGTATTCCCTTATCTTTCAGTCTTCTGTAGTTCACACAAAACAATGCAAGTACTGTATAGCAATGCATGACAGAATTATGCTGCAAAGCTAACAGTTATGTGCCCAAAGATTTAAGTTTTAAGCTGCTCTAATTTTTAAGCATTGGTAGTTTCCTATTATATTTTAGCAATAAGCTCTTAGCATTCACTTCTTAGAAAAGGTTAAACATTTGGCATAATGATTTTAATGATCACACAATCATTTAATAATTCACTATAAATATCAAGCCATTTTCTGCCAGTACAGCAGGAACTGGGCCAAGTGTGTAAAAAAAATAATGTCATAAGGACAGAGTGTAGTAACCACTTTCCCCTCTTTTAGAATCTGTGCCAGAAGAAAAACTGTGTCAAATGAGTCAATCTGGGTTGTGTCACCAGACAGACTCTGGGCACGCTTCTTCTCCACTTTGAACTGCATTCTTGATAAGCTGTGATCTGCACTGAATCAATCAGAAAATGTCTATATACACTTTGCACACTTAAATAGCTGTACTGAGGAAAAACTGAACTCATCACTGTAAGATTTCACTTGACAATGAATATTCTGTGTAAGAGGAAATTAAGAAGGCACGTGCATTTAGTATCTGTTTGATTTAATCTCTCATCCTCTAGCAGTAAAATACCCTCCCTATTTAAGACTTTATCTTAAGAGTGTCATAATCTGTTCACAAACATATGCCTCTACTGGTCTTAATAGCATAACAAAGGCGTGTACAAGTTAAATACTGAATTTGTTTTACTAGAACTACTCAGCTTCTTATGCACCAGTGGACTGCACACTGAACACGCCACTTGTAAAGCCAACATATTATATATACTTACAAAAGATATGCAGGCAGCAAGTAGGAGGATTCTCACAAGCAAATCCTCAAACTGCTCAATCACTAGTTCCCAAAGCGATTTACCTAAAAACAGAGTTTAAAATCAAAAAATGAATGCCGCAGTTCCCCATAAAAACGATATAGGAGATTCTTAATAAAATAGGGGATTCCTAAAACATATAATTGTCCACTCACCCTCCTCAGCTGGCAATTCTGTAGATGATCCCGTTCAGCAGGCAAACAAAAGACAGGCAGACAAGCAGTTAGTTAAATAGCAGAACTACAAATATGCAATAATACATTTTTGCTGTAGCAGTAGCGAAGCTAATGTTCACAAATACAGTGTAGTAGAGGATGAGTTGGGGATTACTGCACGAATCACACAACTGATGTTCTCCACTATTTCGACATACAGATGGAAGCGTCAATAACATTATTTCTGTAAGATTAGTTGCATGACATGGTATGGTATAACGTTAGCTACTGTTTTTAGTACGTTAACCGGCTCCTTACCATTTGGTCCATATCGTTCCCGTTGTTTTTTTACTTGCTCTAAACTAAGACCCGTGCTTTCATTCACGTTAAAAAAGCTGTAAACTTCTTCAACCGTCTTTGTGTGTGCGTTGTCCATGGTGAACGCCACTTAACACCGCTTGTTTCGCCCTGTTGGTCCCAACCTGTAACTGCCAGTGGTCGCTACTCTGTTGGTGTCACCCCGTAGCTTAAAACAAAAAACAACTAAAATATATACAACCGGAGCCCACGACGTTGACTGTTGCCAGTTAATTAGCTGTAACACAGCACAGCGTGGCGTGCAGGTGTAAGACAGTGGACGAATTAGCGGCAGCTGAGCTAACGGTTAGCTAACAGGCTAAAGCTAGCTATGTGTTGGGCTCCTCTGACTCTGCTTGAATTCGCCGGCTGTGCTCTTCTGCTGTTGCCGTGAGACGTTTAAATACTACTTTATATCAACATCGCAACCTCAACCGGATGTTTAATAGTGTCCTCTTCTTTTAAAATAGCGAGTTCCACAAAAAAATCTAGCCAAACAGATCATTTAAACATGTGGCTAAGTCGCAGCTCCCTTCACCCGCTCTGCCTGTGTATTGCGGAATCACCAGCGTCCTCATCGGCACCAATCGCGTTTGTCCGCTGCAGATCTCGCGTTCGTCGAATGCGGCGTGCAGTGTCCGCATGTGGAAACAGCTGATTGGTTGCAGACACCGGAAATCCAGTGTCCAATGTCTCCAATTTTGCTAGATGTTTTTTTAAGTATTTTTATTTTAAGTACCCTAATATATCTTATTTTGAGTTAATTACAAATCTACCGTGCACAAACTCAAAAGCAAAATTTGCTTGCTTTGCTTAGAAATGTACATCAGAAATCTATATTAGATAACCAATTCATGTATTAATAAGAAAATTACAAACAAGGTGGTTCATACAATATGACAAAATGTACCTCACTAGTGATGGACCTATAACACGTTTACAATTTAAAATAATGACCTTATATAAAAAAGCTGGTGTAAAACTAAAAACAGCAAAAAAAAAAAAAGCAACCTAATTAACAAGCTCATGAATACTATTTTTAAAATTTGCTGTTTTTAAGTGAGATTCTTATTTCAGCCCTGTTCCATTTTTTTCTGTTTGACAATGTTTTGTTTTTATATTTTTTAAGTTTTTTTTTTAAATTTAAGATTTATCAGTCTCTCTTTTTCAGATGCTCTCAGCTTGGGTCTTGTAGTACTGTCATTGTTATTGGAAGTGTCTGGTAAAAAAGCCATTCCCTGTTAGACTGACAGAGCAGCCTTGCTAGTGATATAACACAGCTAGCCTTATCATCTGCTCTCTGGCCTTTTATCAGGAATTTATCTGTTAAATTAGCCCTAAAAGTTGGGGTGATATCGTGGAGCCAAACTGGACAGTGACATGTCCTCATCTGCTTTGCACCAGAATAACTATAGATTCAAGGAAACAACTGCATACCCAATGAAAACACTTCATTCGGTGGAACCAGAAATATCTTTCATGTAGTTCAAATGAAAAGATAGGACACAGCTCCTGTGTGAGATGGTTTGCAGCCTACAGTAGGCTATCAGCTGTCTGTCTGAAAGCTATTTTCAGACACTGTGATTAATATGTGCTCCCACAGTCAAACTCCTGTTCATCAACAAGGAAAGACTAAATCTATCCAGGTAAAGTGACAGAATAGCCTGATAGCATCTGTAACCATTCAGACAAAAACAGTTTGATATGAGACTAAAAACTGTGCAGTAAACATGTTGCAGACTGTTATACTGTAGATTATTTATGTGAAGAAAGACTTTCCACAAAAAGAGCAATTAGTTTTGCACTGACCTACTGAACATGCTGCAGTCACCTCTTAAGGTTGTATTTCCTAATTCTTCATGCATCTTTGTAGTAGGTGAAGTTATGTCTTCTCTTCATGCATGTTTTAGCTAATATTAAGTTAATATAATTTCACTACAAGCTCAAGCGCACTTGGGTTATGCAGCAGCTCAATAATCTGAATCACATGAGCAAGTCTACCTCTGAATGGCTCAAACAAAAGTAAGGTTTTGGAGTGGCCTAATCAAAGTGTGATCTTAAATCCAATTGAGATGCTTCGGCATGACCTGTTCATGCTCAAAACTCCTCCAATGTGGATGAATTAAAACAATTCTGCAAGGAAGAGTGGGCCAAGATTCCTCCACAGCGATTGCCAGTTATCACAAACACTTGATTGCAGTTGTAACAACCAGTTCAGGTGGCAATTAATTATTCTGTTACAAAGAGAGAATACACCTGATCAAATATTTAAAAATAGCTAAAAAGAAGTCAGCTGGCTGTAGGGCCTTTTCCTACCATGTCCCCTTCCTCACCCTGGGTTACAGTCTCAATGAATTAATAGATGAATTATTTACAGTGTAGCTCATGTGCTGCTGCAGACGAATTCAAGGTATTTATTGTGAAAATTATTCCTTTTCTCTAACTCTCTGGCACACAGCCAGCTTGCTCATGTACATGCTGGCTGTGTGCCTCTCCCTCCCTCCC
>OMLM01001800.1:55047-77447 GCA_900302695.1 Helostoma temminkii | reverse complement strand
CACACACACACACACACACACACACACACACACACACACACACACAAAAGGTCTTAAAAATAGACAGTATGCAGGTGATACTTATAATGTAAAAAAGCAGCATTTAGAGTTGCAAGGTCAGCAACTGTTGGAGTAATAAGCATGTTTTGTGCAATATGGGATTGGGGCCCAGGTATTCCCATATGCCTATGTTTGGCATTGGGTTTTCAGCAGAAAACTAGTTTATCACCTTATAAGGTGCTATAAAAAAATCAAGTGTGGATCCTTAGACAATCCAGCAATGAAATAGTTCAAAGTTTGGCATCTTGCCCACTGGTTTCACTCCTTGTTGTGGTATCTTTGATACATAAACACAATAAATATGGTGAGATTTCTTAATATGGTCTGCAAATGATGGTGAAAGGCTGTGCACTGGTTTACACAACAAACTCATATTTACATGTCTTTTTGCTTAGAGATGGGGGAAGTCTGGAGTGTGATTTAACACTGTACTGTGGCTTGTTCCTGTTCTGGAGAAACAAGTTGTCTTCTTAATCTTTGAAGACCACCTGGGAAAAATCACATGAATGTACTAAATCAATCACATAAATGTACTAAGTCAAGATTTCAAAAAAATGACCTAATTTGTTCTATTTGCATAAAAAAAGTACTGAGCACCTGATGACTTTTCTGAACGTGTAAGCAATTATGCTGCACTCCTGTGGATAAAAATATTACTACATGTGGATTTTCTCAGAATGTATTAACTCTATGAGTTAATACACATATGAAGAATATGTAAACTAGACTCCTCATATTAAATATAAATATACAAAATTATTACAGACTTAACTGAATTTCGGGATGGCAGTACTCTGTGTGTTAGTAATATTGAAGTTTAAGAAAACATCCCCTAAAACACGTTCAAACGCATGTTTAAACTGAGAAGTTACTGAGAGATCCCATAAAAGATTAGACATTAGGCTTGGACTTTTCATTTTTGATTCTGGGTGTGAATGGTGTGGATTAAAAACCATGGAAACCATACAGTTATAAAGCAAGAAAAAAAGAAACCGGAAAGCAAAAGGGGTCATTCAAGTTTTAAATTCAAACTACAGAGGCTGCATTTACATCCCTGTTATAGTTAAATGGTTGAAGCCACAGAGAGAGAGAGAGAGAGAGAGAGAGACAGAGAGAGAGAGAGCAAGGAGAGTCTCGCGATATTTACGTCAGAGGGTCAAAGTTATCGTTGGCCATGTGAGTGTATGTTGCCGCATCTACAATGAACAGTTTGGTACAACTGTAGCTAGTTTGGTACTTTTTTTAATATCGTTGAAACATTTACTGTGTGTGGCGGACATTACGCGTGTTGAACAAAGTCTGTATTTCGTCCACGGTTTCCGCTAAGGTCGTTTTATCTGAAGACCATCATGTGCTGCTCCGCGTTAGCTTCCTCTCCTCAGCCAAAATGCCAGTTCGCATTTTAACGTAACATGTTTAAAGTCCGACCGTTTTTGAGTGCCTTAGTTTACCACAGACTGACATTAGAGCCGAACGGTAAGCCAACTCGACACACAGAGTCTGCCAACATTCATTTAGTTTCCCTTTACTGGATGAGCCCAAAACTATATTCACAGCCTCATTATCAGCTAACCAGGGACAACTGTTCTGTATATTCATGTAATAATCAGGTGATATTATATAAACAACATAAACAATATAGACTTTTTCATGTTATCTTCCCAGGTGGCCTTGCTAGGTTATTTTGCATGATGAGTGACGCATCCAAAGATGAGCAGACGACCAAGCTGCTGAAAAGACCCAATGAGGAAAATGAGGATTCATCTGAGAAGGTGCAGATCACAAAAAGAATCAAAGTGGATGGAGAAAACACTGACGATGAAAAGAAATATCCTAAAAAGAAGGTGGTCCTCCTTATGGCATACTCAGGAAAAGGATACTATGGGATGCAGGTACACACTGCAGCTGATCTCTCAGTTCTAAGCTATATATACTTTCTGTCCTGCTAAATTGAAATGTGTTCTGTATTTTAGAGAAATCCTGGGACCTCTCAGTTTAGGACCATAGAAGACGATCTGGTCACTGCACTTGTTAAATCTGGTTGCATTCCTGAAAACCATGGCGATGACATGAAGAAGATGTCTTTCCAAAGATGTGCCAGAACAGATAAAGTAGGACTTTGTACAGTCAAATAAAATGAACTAATTTCACAGTGCTGGGTCTGCATGGCTTTGGAAAACTGATGTGCTGATGAAATGGTTTTCAATTGAGGGCTGATTTACGCTGAGTTTGGCTTTTCTTTCTTTGAACTTTTTAGGGTGTGTCTGCTGCAGGCCAAGTGGTGTCTCTAAAGCTGCGTTTGATTGAAGACATTATTGAAAAAATCAATGAGCACCTGCCGCCACAGATCAGAGTGCTTGGTGAGAGATTGGTTACTGATATCTGTTATTATATGTTTAATTATAGTTTCAGTAACAATCAGTTGAAGATGTTGTGAATCTGTTTTAAATCTGAGTTAACCTATTGTTAAAACTTGTTGTTTCCAGTTTTATTGATTGGTGCTGAGAGCAGGCCCGTTAGTATTCAGAAAGTAAATTTTACTTTTGTTTCACAGGACTTAAACGGGTGACCCAGGGTTTCAATTCCAAAAACAACTGTGATGCACGCACGTACTCCTACATGCTTCCAACAGTGGCCTTTTCCCCAAAAGACAATAATACAGGGACTATAGCAGCCTTTCGCCTGGAACCAGAGACACTTCAGAGGGTAAATCGTCTGTTTGCTCTTTACAAAGGTACGCACAACTTCCACAACTTCACCTCCCAGAAGGCTCCAAATGACCCCAGTGCCCGCCGCTACATCACAGAGATGTCCTGTGGAGAGCCTTTTGTCCGCAGCGATGTTGAGTTTGCTGTCATCACAGTGCGAGGCCAGAGCTTTATGCTGCACCAAATCCGCAAGATGATTGGTCTGGTGATCGCAGTGATAAGGGGTTATGCAAAGGAGGAGGTGATGGAGCGGAGCTGGGGACAGGAGAAGGTGGATGTCCCCAAAGCTCCAGGACTGGGGCTGGTCCTGGAAAAAGTTCACTTTGACAGATACAATAAGCGCTTTGGAGGGGATGGACTGCATGAACGCCTGGAATGGGACCGTGAGGAGGAGGCAGTCACAGCCTTTAAGGAGGCTCACATCTATCCTACTATTGTTGAGACAGAGTGTCAGGAAGGCTCCATGGTCAGCTGGATGTCCACACTTCCTATCCATGACTTTGAAGCCACAGTTTCTGAAATACGGGAGAATAAAGATCAGAAACAGGTATCTGGAAATTCATTAGTGCAAAAAGATTTATTTGAAAAACTTGTGTTTGACATTAAAGTGCATTTTATTGTATGTAATTAACTGTTGCTCTCCTTTTCCCACAGGACAATGCAGGTGCTGGAAATGACTCAGATTAGGTTGTTGTCTGCCTAAAGGAGACTTAATTATTTTTTTTAAACCAAAACATTTTCTCATTTTCTCTCTTTTTTTTTTGCTGGGAGCTATTTCATTATAGACCTGAAAGTATGTCTTTCCAGATTGATGTTTTTTTTAATGGATTAAATTCTGTTTCTTTCATACAAATGTCATTAAACACAAGCAACAACACAATAAAAGGTTCCTGTTCTCAATAATCTTCTTATTGGTTACTTCATCCTAAAATGGATGTGAATATTAGTAAATGCTGGCATTGTCAACGTCAGATCCAGTAGTTTTGCAGGTCAATAACTTGGTAACGTTTAAGGTGATCCTTAAATATAGGTTTTCACTAATGACTCATGGCTTCAGCAGTCTGAGTTGGCAATGTTAAAGAGGTTTTCTGTAAAACCAGACCCAGTAATATGTTATGATCATAGGTATTTAAGATCTTATCTAGCTAACACTTCACACAACACATGAATGAATGAGCATTTGTGTGTATTTAAAATTGCACTGCCAGTTCAGGTACTTCGTGGAAAACTATGCAAAACATCTGACAAACATTAGGTCCTGCTTATTTTTAAATCTATGGGAATAGAATTTTTAACACTGAACAATTGAGTACTCAGTCACAAGACCAATATGGTCAGGGTTAAAACCAGCAAATTATAGCTTTTATTAACTTTTACATCAGACGTAATGAAGATACTGTGTTTTCTGAGCAGACCTTCCAGACATAGGCCTTTGGAGTTGGAGTCGTATAACTAAAAGAAACAAAAAATGATCTCAAAGGTAATAGGGAGGTAAAATAGAGATGAACCAACTACAGATAATATCCTGTGGTCCTTTAACTCTGGATGTCTCAGTTATTTTTGGATGGATTGTGGGGCCAGTTGTCTTTTAATCTGTTAATGATTTTATCATGTAACCCAGTGATTAATTACTTTTAATTAAAGTTTTGAAGTGTCGATGGAACCAAGACATCGTAGATTGTTGATAAAATGTTACAGAGCTGTGCTCTAACTGATAAAAAATCATCCTCCAGTCACTAGGAGGCGACACAAGAGATGGGGATGTTTTGGATTTATGCTACGTTCAATAACATCTGGTTTATAGTAAATAACTCCTCGCTCACGACTAATTTTTTACAGCTATGATTTATAATAAAGCATATATATGTATGTAATATACACACATAAAATGATGCAATCGAATCAACTTATAAGGTCCACTCATAAGATACCTACGTCGTGTACCTACCGTCTATGACGTTATAACATGTTTTTTCGTATTCTTGAGCTGTAACTTGAACGTAGCATCGTTCAGTAATCATGGCGCCGGCCAAAAAACGCAACGTGAGTTCGACAAAAACAGCAGAGCAAAGAGCAAAAACAGCCAAAATTGACCTCAGTGATAAAGTCAACAGTATTCTTGAGAGCAGAAAACACGCCAACGACATTTTTGACATCTTGGAGCTCCTTCAGGTAAATAAACACAACTGTACTGATCCGGTGGAGGAACACATGCTGCTTAGCTAACCTTTTAACACCAAGTGTCTATGTAACATTATTCTGCGTGTGTTTGTTTGTTTGCAGTCAGAAAAAGAGAAGGATGTTGTTAGTGCCGTCAATGCGTGTAGCAAACTGTTCAGCACCTTGTTGGAGAGGAAGGAGCTGTTCATAGGAAAACTGCCCGCAGAGGAGGAGGAGGCGCTGAGTGGTCAGTATGGGTCTCTACTCCACTGTAACTAACCTGACACTGTAAGTCGTAACTTCAACTTTGTCATTGTGCGGTACAGGAGAGTATAGCGCTGAGGAGAAATACCGCATCTTTATGAGGCACCGATACCACAGCTGTGCTGAGATGCTGCTCGAGCACCTCAGTAGTGAGGTTCACGACGTCAAGGTGAGTTCAGTTTAGCAAGTGCTTCACATTTTGCTGCACATTCATCAAAATATCTGCTAAAGTTAAAGGATCTGCTGTCTTTCTGCTGCCATGAATAAGTCATGCTTTCCTGTCAACCACCTAGTAGTACATTTGTAGAATGTAGCATTTACTGTTTTATTACTACTAACTAAAGGGAAATTAATTCTTATGAATGGAAAAAATGAAATGATTTTTGACAAGAAATATCAGGGTTTTTGAAGTTAACTTTACACGAATATCCAGGCATGAGCATTTTAGAATCCTGTAGAAATATTATTTATGAAGCACGCGGGGAACAAGTCAGAACTAGACTCGTATGCTCATGTGATCCACAGCATCAAGCTCCAGATCAGATTGATATCCAGAAAATGTGTTTCTTAGTTCACCCTATGAAATCAAGTTGTTTGTTTTTCACAAATCACTGTCAAACCCAGGAGAGTGCCTTGTGTTGCCTGATGAAGTTCGCTGCAGGACAAGGACAACATCCACTTGAGGACTTGGACTGGAGTGAACACTATAGCTTCCCAAGAGAGCTCATCCAGGTAGGATTTTGTGTCACGCAACTCTTTTAAAATGAAAAATAACTTCTTTAGTAACATTTTTCACATAATATATATTTTATATCGTATGGTCAGGCACTGGTAGACGGACTGCTGTCCAGAACTACAGACAACTCCCTGCTGATCTCGAGGTTCCAGGAATTCCTTGAGCTGGAGGATGTACGCTATTATGTCATGAGCGCCATTCGTGAGAATGTAGGCAAAGTCATGGACAAAAACAAAGGGGTAGGAGAACTTGCACTAGCAGTGCTTGATGGTTAAAAATGTGTTTTCAAAGAGTAAATATCACTTTATGTGCTGAAACAGTTGTTTCGTCTTGTTCCTTTCAGGCAGTGTTGCCCATATACCAGAACAATGTGTTCACCCTCATGTCCAACATTAGTATCCCGAGCAAGGAGTCAGAGCTCACCAACTTCATGGTCAAACAGGAAGGTGAGAGCTGCTTTTTGGAAGTTGACATAATTAATATCAAGCCAGTTTCTTCTCCATCCTGATGCCTACGTGTACAAGAATTTTTAGTAAAGTGCTTTGATTTGTTTTTCAGCCAAGCATGAAGACTGGAAAGCTGCTAAACTGAATGTAAGTAAAATATCTTTAATCAGAGCTTCACATTTCTGTTTTCTGTGAAAGCGTTTCCTGAATAAGATTGTAAATGTCCTGTTTCGTCACAGGAACACAAACGTGCTTTTGAGAAGATGTGGCTTGGCTTTCTCAAGTATAAGGTATTATGAAAATTGTGATTGCTCAAATATGCCTTAACATTTTTTTATATGTTGAACACTGACACTGTGCTATGTTAATTATGCTCTGTCTGATTAATTATTCATCTATGTTGTAGTTGCCAAGCAAAATGTATAAACAGGTCCTGGTGATCCTCCACGACTCCATTTTGCCTCACATGAGTAAACCCACACTGATGATTGACTTCTTGACTGCTGCCTATGATGTTGGTACGCTATGCATGTGGCCTAATTGTGATATTACTTGCAACAGCTCCATGTGTACGGAGAATACACAAAAAGAGTACTTAAAAATGATCATAATGACATTTACAAGTGTTTATTTCTACATTTAGAACTCTTTTGATGGTAATCATGAAATGGCATTTCATCATGTTTTTTAAACAGGTGGGGCGATCAGCCTGCTAGCACTCAATGGCCTGTTTGTCCTCATACATCAGCATAACCTGTGAGTAATATGTGGCAAATAATTTAACTGTCACATCAAGTTTATTATGTTACAGACAATAAAAAGTAACCTAACCTGTTAAAGTCAACAGCAAACCTTAAAGATACTGTCATTTGTTCACTGTGTGTTATGTGTGTTTTGCAGAGATTACCCTGATTTCTACAAGAAGTTGTATAATCTTCTTGAGCCTTCTATTTTCCATGTGAAGTACAGAGCACGCTTTTTCCACTTAGTTAACATCTTTCTTAGCTCCAGGTAAGATCATCCTTACTTCTATAAAACTTTTTTTTGTCTCACTTTATCCAGCAGCAGTTGTTTGCATTTGTCCTCTTATGGACAGGAACACAACTGTAATTCATATTGTTTTCATTTATTATGTGTCAGTTGCTAAGTAGTGGATAAATGTGACTACACCACCACCACACCTGCTGTCTATACTTTTTCGATCATCTTTGAAAAGAAGTTTGTGAGACTAGTGACTGACACCGCTATGAACACTTCTATGTCAGGTGACGCTAAGACAAAAAACTTCTGTAGAAGAGAAATCAAAGTACAAGTTTGGAGCTTTGTGGTGGTGGCGCTGAAATAATGTGACCATGGTGAAATTAGTTTATAGCGTAACAGTACTCTGGTGATTGTATTTAGTCTTCAAAAATAATTTCTCATGGAGTTTATTTTCTAATAATCCAAAGCTCTGGCATTGTATAAACCTGTATCCAATAATTAGCCACGCTGAACAAAATAAGGTCAAGTGATTCAAACTGACTGGCTTGTTTAACTGTTATGTTTACCATTTGTTAAAGTTGTATCGGTGTGTGTTTGTGCTTTCTTCCAGTCACTTACCATTGTACCTGGTGGCTGCATTTGCCAAACGCCTGGCTCGCTTGGCTCTCACAGCACCACCTACAGCGCTCCTCATCGTGCTGCCCTTTATCTACAACCTGATCCGTCGCCACCCATCCTGCAGAGTCCTTATTCACAAGCCCAGCACAGAGGATGGTGAGTGTCAGCCTCTCAGTTTATGGTTGAACATTTTCTTTATTGAAAGAAAATGTACTAGTTTATTATTTAGTATTTTAGTATTTAAATTGTAACAGATTTTTAGTTCAACAGTTCAATTTGTTAGAAGACTATAAGAATAAGGAAATTAGAAAAATAATTTTAAGATGATGCTATCATCAGCTTCAGCTTTTACAATCCAAAGAAGCATTTGAGAGATGTTTGCTCTGTATTCACGATGACAGTGCCATTGGAGGACCCATATGTAATGGATGAAGAGGATCCTGCTCAGTGCCGTGCCTTAGACAGCAGCTTGTGGGAGATTAAGGTGCGTATGGTTTTGGGTACACAAATAAATCAGCAACACTAACTGACTTATTAACTGGTTTGTTTTTTCTCATGTTGACTGGAAAACAACATTAATAATATCACATTCTTTTAAAGGTCAGAATTGTTTTGGAAGTATGCTTTTTTTTGTAATTGTAACTTTACAATCCATTTTTCTGCTTTTCTACAGACGCTACAGAAGCATTACCATCCAGATGTGGCCAAAGCTGCGTTGTTGATTAACACACCTCTGTCAGAACAAGAAGATGACATCAGTGAGGTGCTGGAGATAACAGCATATGAGGTGAAACACTGTGAAACTTTAATGTCTGTTGTCAACTGGATCATACATACAAATTAGAACTTAACTAATAATGCTAATACTCATCATCTTCATTCATTATACTTCATCTGAATGGTATAAATACTGTCCCATGTTCCCTTCCCCAGCTGATGGAGAGGGACCTGAAGCAGACCCAGACCAAGAGCATCCCACTGGAGTTTGAAACTGCTACTCAGTTACTAAAAGGAGGAGGAGATGTGTTAGGACAGCACTTCTGTCTGGATTAAGTTATAACCTGTGTTCATTTTGTGGTATAGATTTGTGGGACCAGCTGACCTGTTAAGGTCAATGTGAATGTGAACAGAAAGTATGGACAGACCTCTCTTCAGAAAAAATATAGCAGCAGAAGCAGAAAAAATACACTTTTCTGGCAATGTAAAAACAGTATGTTTTGCTTTGTGATGTCTTTGATGAGTGGCTATTGCACATCAATAAAGCCTATTTGAAACTCAGTGTTTCACTCCATTTTATCTTATGCAAAAGTCTGAATGCTGCCAAAGTGGATCAGAAACACAGAGACTTATTATCCAGCTCCCCAGCTCCACAGAGCTTTGTTGCCTCTTTTAGCTGTTTTTATGATGGCACATGTACTGATGAGTTCAATCTTAGCATGTAGCAATTTCCTAAGAAACATATGCTGAATCCCTGTATTTGTTTCCAAGACAAACTTTTTCTTCAAATTTTACATTGTGGATGGACCATAGGGTTTTTATGTCATTAGTTAAATCATGCATTCTTATGTACTAAGTGTATAACAGAATGTTTCAGGGTGATGCGACTTGGAGGTGCGTGTCATTTGTCCATTACAGGTAAGAGGCTCAAATGCTCTTTTCCACCTCCTTTTCACATTTGCTCGTCTAGTTAAGTGTGCCATATGGCCACACAGCAGGCAGCCTTGGGTACAAGAACGCTGCGAGAGAAAAATCTGAATCATAACTGTTTGAAAAGAGCAAGTCATATCAGCGGAAGCTGTCCAACAACGTACTGAGAGACCGCCAGACGCGCTGTGAGGAGGACAACACATTTGGAGCCATGGAAGCCACACAGTCTGCAGTGAATAGCAGTTCTTAAGCTCTTGAGTTTTTTGTGCTTATATGAATTTAAATTTTTGTGTTGGTTTGTTGTTATTGAGGATTATAAAGCGGACACATGGCACAATAATATGCCAAATCCTGGAAGATGAGAAGCCAGCAAAACTGAGGGTCACTGTGAAGAGGATGAGAAACTGAAGAACGTCACTTATCAGGGTAATAATCTTGAGCTATATACAATATGCTCAAAGCTTAATTGTTTCTTTATCTGTTTTGATTTAATAGAAATGGCTGTTGTACAAGTTTTTTCTCTAGCTGCACATTTAAACTGTGAAACTTCTGAAGATTGGTACAGGACGTCTAAACCATTGTAAAATATGTAAGAAAATCTTAATTATCCTATTACTGAACTACAATTGTTTCTTTCTTTTATTCTTTCTTTCTTCTCTGGTTTTACTAAGGTATGACTAGTTAGTGCCCAGGTGTCAACAGTGGAACAGTGAAGAACTATTTGCTCAGAATGAACTACAGGTGACTACACTGGGTCACAATAGAAAAACACAACATACTTAAAAATAAAACAGCGATATTGTTAAATTACTTAGAGCAGTACATTAATTAATAGCAAATGATAAACCCTGTGTTCAGGCCTGGATAATGACGTAGGCACAGCTCTGTCCTCTCACTTGTTAAATCTGTGCGAGATGCTTTGGCAGCACTGCAGGCTCACAGAGTCTAAATCTATATAAATCTACAGGACTCCTGAGCTTTGTCTGTTGTTTTTGTTGTCTGTCTTCATCCTCCACAGAACCCAGCAAGGACATAGAAGCTGTCCAAGGTGAGTCAGCACAGAGAAGCTGTTTGAGCATTTGGCTGAGGCTCTGACAGAGACATGGGGAGAGCGAGCTGATTAATTCCAGTTATTTTCCTATTAGCTATGGAAAAATTATAATGTATTACTCGCATTACTGCTCTGTCCATTAACTTACAGACCAAAACAGCTCACTTTTGAGTTTTATACAAAAAACTATTCATTCAAATTATTTGATGTTGTTCTGTTTTTTTTATTATCTATTATAAAGAAGAGATGTCGAAGTAGGATAAGTCAGATCTGAAGTCCATGTGTCAGTGTGCTGTATGGCAGTTACAATGAGCACAGTATTTCTGTGTGTAGGATAGTGAGTATGTGTTTGCACAAAGGTGCAAAGCAGGTCAACATAAATGGGGATTTAGCATCAACTGATAAAAGCTGACTTTTTTTTTCCACGCTGCCCCTGTCATTGTGTTGCTGTGATACAATAATCCTCTTATGTAAGTGAGTGGAGACTTCTCTCTCACTAAACGCTCGTACACATGCACATAGGCACGCGTGTGTATACAGTCACACCAGTCTGTGCTACTTGTAGATGCAGAAACCAACAGTGTTCAAGTAGAATGATTTTTTATGATGAAGATGAAGTTTTACTTACATGTGGCCAAGTTTGTTAAAAATTGTAAAGGAAGTGTCATAGAGCTCTCTGCTAGATTCAGTCGTGTTGTAGGGACACAATTTTTATACTCTCTGGTGCATCTTTTTGTTGCCGCATTAGATTATTTCATTGTCATTAATGATAATAAAGTAAATTTTTATGTAAAAATGTGTTTAAAATGTACAATCTACAAATTAGTGGAACTAAAGTATACATTTTTATTAGAAACAGTCTAAACAAAAGATACCTCAAAGTTGTCATTGCAGAGAACGCGTGTGCATGTGACTAACTTTCAAAATGCCAAATTATGTAGTGCACATTAGTTAAGTGCATTCAGGTGTGTGTGCCTGAGTGTGTGTGTAGTGGGGTGGAATGTAAGGTTTACAGGGAGTCTTTAGTGTTTGTAATCTGTGGTTGTGTGGGTTTTGCAGGTGATAATGAGGGATCACACTTCAAGTGCTAATGTGGAGGAGCTGCTGAGGCAATCTCAGTTGGAGTTACAGTGGATCCAGAGACAGCTGGCCATGATCGCCGCCAGAAACATACATCATCACCAGCAGCACACCAAGGGCAAGGTACTGTAGTATCACATGCTGTAGGCCTGTGTAATACTAGTACAACTACAGCTAAGATTAGCATTAATTTTAAACTTAGTTTAAGGTAAAGATATACTGTTTGCTGGCCAAAGCTGAATATCATTTGGTGTTGGTTTACAATAAAAATTAATCTGTAACAGTGTTTGTATACTGACGTCTAGATGAGCTCAGATACATAGGTTTGTTGACAATAGACATAAACACATCCACCCTTATCCTAACTGCTTGTCCTCACAAGGATGGTGGGAGTATTGGAACCTATCCCAGGTCGCTAGTCTATCACAGGACTGACATATAGAGACAGACATTCACATATAGAGACAGACATTGATGTCTCTGATCCCAAACTAAAAATGCATGGTTAGTAAATGATAATAATCTGTAGGTCTTCTGCCCTTAGTTGTCAAATGTACTGTTTTCTAATTTAAAAAGTTAAGCTTCCTGTACACATACATTTCTACATTTGTTAAATTGTGGGAGGCAAAACAAGTTCATTTAAGATTTTTTCCAAGCCATTTTGTGTAATGAAATTGTGATGTGATTGGAACATGCTAGTTTGTTGACTTGTTCTCCACTGTTTTTTTGTTTTTTTTTTGGCAAATGCTATTTAATCTCATTCCAGCTGTCCACATAGATGTCCTCCAATTGTTCCAGTTGTTAGGTAGAGGTTTGTGTGTCTGACCACATATCTAGTCATTTGCACTCCTGTCTGTTGTTCTTTTAACTCCATCTGTCACGTCATTGCTAGATTCAGATTGACTTCCCACCTTAATTACACTTTTATAAAATATCTTAGTTAGAGAACGATAGGTTGTCTGTTATTGTTTATCATCCTTTAGCGACAGATGACACAAATAAAATCACTTCCATGGCTCACTGAAACAATTAAACCTTGATGTGAAATATTAAGTACTTATGTTCATGTTTAAGCATATATTCTCTATTTTACAATAAACACATTTTATACATACCTGTTTTTGTTTTTTAACCTTTTTAAAATCTTAAATTGCTTAGCTTAAATTGCTTAGCTTGGTAGAAAACCAATGTTCACTGTGTGTGTAGATGCACAACCGGTAACGCCACTCCAGATGCTCAGATATTTCTACTGCTACTTCTATTCCATTTCAAGCCTTTTACAAAAATGGCCAGAAGAGGACAGCAGACAGCAAACATCTGAAAACATGTTTCAGGGTTATGAAATCCACTAAGTTGAGAAGGGACCAGGACATTACGTGGTCCAAAGATAGCAGGTTGTTTTAAATACTTTGCCTTTAGCTGTTTGCATATTTAAAAGGGTCATTGCATATTTCTGCCAAACCAGTTTCCATCTGTTCCTGAACCCTGGTCTCACAGGGCTTCATGTTGTGCCTGAAAACCAGAACCAAGGCTAAGCGAAATCATCTACTCTAAGGATGGGAGCAGACTGAGAGCAAGCGTTGCTAGGTAACAGAGTGGAGGAGTCCATACTGCTTTCTCGTCTCACTCACGCACTTGGTGTCTTTTTCTTTCTGTTTTCTACTCTGTCCCGTGTCTCCCTCCTAGTGTTAAACAGAGAATGGCTATCTACCAGAATACACCGAGTGCCTGCTACTGATGTAACCACACTACACTAATTTAATTTGGGACTCTGATCAGGGATTTAAAGAACAATGGGATTCTTGTACTCGAGGTCCATCCAGGAACATGACAGTGTAGATTTGATTAGAAGTTACAGTACAAGTAGTAATACCATAGAGAAACAAATGAAATATAGTGAGATGCACTGTAAATGTGGGATGGAGAGATGGATCACTACTTCTATCTGCAAAACATTAAATCTTTTTCTTCCAGAAAGTAAGACAGGAATGTTGATTCACATAGCCTGTTTAAATTAAAGCTGCCACGCATAATTTTTTTTCTTCTGGATATATTGCGTTTTTGGTTAGCTGAACAGGGCATGCAACTAACTGTGTGAGAGACAGAGAGAAAAGAAGGGAGGGGGAAGCAGAGAGCGTGAGAGAAGGCATTAACATGTTCAGGGACTAAGGGAGTGTGTGAGAGTGTCAGGAGGGCTCTGTAGCAGTTTTTGCTCTCACTGTTAGGGTGAGACCTCTAGCCTGTTCCAGCTGCATCCAGGCCAGGCAAGCTATTAAAACTGCAGATTTAATGCTACACTGCAGTTACAGAAACTTACACATTGACATACTTGTGCTCACACATGGATGTGTCAACTCTGGAAAGGGAAGAGTGTAATTTTGGTACTAATGTACTACCTTTAAAGTGGGGATATGCCAATATACATATCAGCAAAAGCATACATGTCTGCATACTAGCATTGCTGTCTCACCCCCTTTTCTATACATTAGATACTGTTGAGTCAAAACATACAAGTGATACACATGGTGCTATTGCAGCTGCTGCGGTTCTATATAATTTAACACCTTTTGTATTCTCTCTAGTAGGAGTAGTGACTAAGTGACTAAGAATGATTTCTCTTCTAAATAGTCAATTTAAAGCAGCCTGCTTGAATCTCCCCATGTTAAACACACATTTAACTTTGACATGCTCAAAGAGATTGATTTTCTTTTGTTGGAAATCTGTTTTGCAGTAGCTCAGTATCTGAACATCCACGTCTGACTGCACCAGGCAGCACTGATGCAAATATTTTGCTCACACACCAGATGGCGATATGACAATCTATTATATTACTTCTAGCCAAAATAAGATTACTCTGGGTTGTCCTGGTGGCTCAGTTAGCACAGGACACACCACTTAACCCACACTGCTGCCCTTGGTTCAAATCCAGCTACTACATGCTGTTTTCCTAATCTGTTCTATTACGTGCTATTCACTGTATTAATGCATACCTGAAAGGCCAGAAAACATGACAAAATGTAGCTATTTTAATCTCAACAATTGCATAAATACACTCATAACATTTGTCTGTGTGTAGAATTAAAAACAGCAGCTATTAATTACTGTAAAGTGGAGAGGAGGGTGTCTGTGCATGGCATAAAGTAGTAAAAAGCCCCTATTACATAATTATATGCCGTAACATCTAATAGCTGTAATAGCTACCCACATTATCTGCTTTGCTTAATAAACAGTTACCCCAGCCTCCACTCTGTCAGTTTTAAATGAATAATCCATTCAGAGTGCAAACATCATTGGTGTTGTCCAGGTCAGGAAATTTGTAGAAATTAAGTTCCCTGCAGATTTGTTTTATCTGCTGTTAGGAAATATTTTTGTACAATTGATTCTGCTTTTAAACACATAATCTTGCCCAGAAAAATATATTTGTAGTATTTTATGAGGACTGTGTCTTTGAACTTATTTAATCCCATTTATTATAGTAAAATGCTGATGAAATAACATAATCTGAAAAAACTCAAACTACCTTTTTAGTCATCCACACTGAAATAACATCCTAGATTTCAGAAAGTCGGTTTTGGATTTGACATCTTCCAGGATGTTTTCTTGTAGATTTCACTTTCGGGTGCTCCCCTCCTGGCTCACATTCAGCAGGAGACAATGTCAGTATTTCCTGCGGCCCCAGAATGCATGAGTGCGTCATGATGACAGACTCTGACGCAGCTCCTGTCAGAGCAGCTTTGGCAGCTCCCTTGGTACAAGGATGATGCCTCTCAAGTGGACGGCTCAATTGGGCCCTGGCCCACTTGGGACTGGTTGCAGTCATTCCCTCCAGATTTGTGCGGTTACTCACCTGCTGATGACTTTGGGACTCAACTTATCATGTCTCTTTATAATTTAGAGGGCATTCAACTTTTGCACCAGTGGTATTCAGGTCTAAAACACTAAAATCCGTTCTCACATGGATGTCAATACGGCCAAATTTCTCACTCTAAATAAAATAACTGAATATTTTGGAAATTAAGAACTACTTGTTGGCATGTTTAGCCATCACTCTGTTCGTGGAACACTCTTCCAGTGGGTTTATCTGTATGCTTGCCTGCTTGCCTGCTTGGCAGGTCTCCTGTATTAGCAGGTGGATCTGGCTGTGGTTCTATCTGCTTGGCAGGTCCATCATACTGGGTTTGGTGGCTTTGGCTGCCTGTGTAAACTGACATCTTGCTTGTAACTTTGTTTTTAGTATTTGTTTTGTAAAAGATAATAGTCTGGCTTGCATTGTCAGAGGTGTTCTGATTGTTGTGTGTGAGATACCGAATGTTCTGGTAACATGATAATTGATAGAATAACATAAACTGATGTTAAACTGATGCCAGAGTCTATCAAAAGTCAAACTCTTTCTTGAAGTTTCTCCTTTTTTTTTAAAATTTTCCACAAAATAGATAAAGGGTAGTCACATATTTGAATAAATATCAATATGAATCAAGAAGCATAAACACACTTCAAAGTAAAGTTAAATTCAGATCCCTTGTGATCGCACTATGGCTTGTAATACCCAGACATTGTACAGTTTTGTAAATTTATCCCAGCAGCAACTGTTTCATTTTTGGTTGTGACAATCTTGACGTAAATAGGAAAAATATGGTGTCTGTGTTACAGAGTAATCCACCAGGATACACACATGATTGGCTAATAGCCAATGACATCACTTTTCATTGCAAAAGCATGGAACTAGATCCAGCTTTCTCAGCATGGGGGTTTTTTTCTAGCACCCCCTGTAATTAACTGTCTTCAACTCAGTGAAATGAATGAGAATGATGGTTCTTCCACACATAGAAAATCTATCTAAATGGGATCTAATGTAGCACAATTATTTTTTAAATTTCAGTGTTTAAGTTGTCCTTTTATAACATGGCAAAGTGAAGTGGCTGAACTAGCTGTGTGCTTTTTCATGACCCAGATGGGAAGAATATTAAATAAATTTTTAAATGAACATAAAGGGAGGAGTTCTTTCCTTTGACACGAAGCAGAGCAAAATGCATCTTCTCATCCTTGGATGATGTTATTTTAGGAGGCAGAGTGTTTTTTTTTTTAATCAGCTTCTGCCTTACCTCAGCCAAACAGCTGCACGGTTTCTGTATCTGCAACCCCTCTGATAGCCCCAAAACGATGGAGAAATTCTGAAAAGTATGAGATTGACAGCAGAGCATTTCCATTCTACAACAAGGCAGCCATGAACCTAAAAAGTAACATCAGATTGTATAAATTCATGTCTGGCATGAAGATAAACTAACTGAACAATAAAAGCAACTATCTAGAACTCAAGCACATTTTCCTTCGGCAGATATGCAGCATATTTCATGTCTAATATTGGTAATTTTTAAATTTTGTCTTTCAGTCAAGGTATGAAGTTTCATCCCAGCAAGCTGCAAGCTACTCAGTCCACAATGTGAACCGCTTTCGACTGCTGGAAGAGAGAAACCGAGCTCTGAAACTTGAAGTAGCCACACTTCGCCAAGAGAAACAGCAGTATAGGAAATTGGTAAACTTCCTTTTATTACTACCGCTTCAGTGTTTTTTTCATACTATACCTATGAATTACGTTGTGACTTTCACAGTAATAAGGACTACAAGGACTACAGTGCGCTGCACTGTGTATGCAGGATGTCTCACGTGCACATATACTCCCTCCTGGTTATGCTGACTTTTGCCGTGTGTAATGTGGTGTAAAATCGATAAGGAAGGATATGTGGTTTAATGTTATACTGTGTGTGGGAGTGTGTGTGTTTGCAGTGGCATTTGTATTTCGGGTTGCACTGTATGTTGTAGTGTATTCAGTGATCTGCCCTTTGGAGGCCTCCCCCAGGTGGTCTTGGATGGCAAGGCGTGTCTGCCGTAGCCTTGGCAACAAGCCCATTTGCAGTAGTGGGGACAGACTGGCAGAGAGGAACTAACAGAGCATAATGGCTTCTTTTGTTTTAATCCTCCACGGCCTGAAATCTGTTTGTATTCAGAAACCTTTTATGGATTGTAATTAGTTTTCAGGCCATAAAGGTTTGTCATACACCACTCATTTAAGTTATGATTAAGAGTTGTATTGCTTTTGTTTAGAAGTGTAAACATTCAGGAGCTACAAAAAGCATTAAAATTAAATCCTAACTATACTCCCTGCCATTATTGTGTCCCGTCACTGCACCAGAGCGAAACTCTCATACAGATTCTAGATTCTCTGCCAGTCAAGTGAAATATTTTAAGCTCTTTTACTTTATTTTATTAATTAAGATTATGAAATCCGGTATCTCAAAATATTCTATTATTTAATTCCAAGTTTGAGTAAAGTACTTCATAAAGTCATTATAAGTTATAATGTCATCATACAGTATAACTCTATTTAGCTGTTTAGTTTAGCAGATGCAACCAGATTCCAGAGGGGAAGACTGTTAAAGGGTCACCACACAGACATCTTCAGGAAATGAGCCACAATTGCTGCATTTCCTAGTATCAAGCCACTCCTGAACCTTTACCAGTGCCTTACCTGAGTTGTGGATAAAAAGAATTAGATCATTGCTCAGTGGTGAAATGTTCTCTTTTCAATCAGTCATAATTCTTCTGCCTGCAGATTTCATGGAGATGCATATTTCCTTTTCCAGCAGGTCTTACTTCTGCCCACAGTGCCAAAACTGCCACTAATTGCTTTGCTGACCATGGTATTGATTGGCCAGCTACAGAGGATCTATGTCATGAGCTGTAAGCCGTATTCATCAACATTAAATCATTAAAAGCTTCAGATATCGACATTTAATGAATCTATCAGTGTTTCGCTTTTTGAATTAAATGAATAAAATTCAAAATTTTTCAGATGCACATACAATAGTTGAAAATTACTAATCTAACACACAAAGTGGTAGCATTTTTAGCATTTTCACTCATACACCCCAAAACTAACACCTTTCTGTTTGACAAGTGGAGTTTATGGCAGCCAGCACAGTGGAAGATTTTGTCCATCTCCACAGCCACAACCTTGGCACAACACTGTCCTGTTGTCTGTCACCAATGTTAACACGCAGTGGTCAGCAACATAACTCAAGTATGTTACGTAAGTGTGTGCGTGTGTGTGTGCTTGCATGTGCGTTTGTGCTCATATGTACAGTAGATTCTGTTGGAGGTAGTCCAGCTGGGTGCCTGGCAGTCTTTTTGCTGTGACTACTGACAGCTACTCTCTCACAGACTGCATCATGCTCATTCATGCAAAGACAAACTCAGCTACGGATCAGTTCAACTAAGAGGCTCTGTCATAAGAGCTGGTTCATTCATGCAGATATACCATGGACTATGCTTGTTACGGTATTGAAACAATAACTAAATGTATTATTATTTTTATTAGGTGCATGCAAGTATGTCCAAAATGAGTATTCATACAGCAACAAAGCTAAAGGGTTGAGAAACACAAATTAGAATGAAAATATAAAATTAAGAGAGATGCAGCTACAAAACACACACACACACACAAACATTCACACACACCCGCTCACGCACGCGCACACACACTTCATTAACTAGACTAAAAAGTTCATTTATGCCTCTATTTATGCCTTTAATGGCATCCCTCTTCTGTGTTATAACTGATTAATTTACCATGTGTTCATGCAGAACAAATCACATTTGGTCACATATTGGCATCATGACTTAGGGTGTTTAACTGTCTATTGCACAAGCTAAGACATACAAAACATACATAAATATTGCACATACTTCTCATGAATTAATGAATGATTAATGCAGGATTTATAATGAAACCATTAACAAATTACTGAGTAAATCACTCAATGCAATTAGTTTAAAGTCTGAAATTTAAAGTCTAGATATTTAGATTATTATTAGATATTATATATAATTTTTTTACAAGCAGCAAATAATAAAATTAATTATATATTTGCTGTATCCGCTGGAGGTGTAAATAGGCAAAGGTCTGTCAACAGGGTCAATTTTGTGATAAGTGCATAAAAAGTACTATTCACTGAACACATTTTTTCTCACACATCCTTAGTCAACTAATAAAGTATCTCACTGAATTTATGTTTTCTAAGGTGTGACATAGAAAATATGAATGTGAACTGGAACAGTGAATTTAGCTCAGTATTCAAAATGCTGAACCTTGAACATGAACTCTGTGTGAACTGATGCTGCCTTGTATGAAGTGTTGCGTTCACGTGCATGCAGATTCTTACACGATCGAACCATTCAAAATGATAAGGTGTGACTTTTGAGTGAAAAGAAGAATGATGTCCCATCCCTCTAGTCAATTTCCACACACTTGTTGATTCAGCGACAAGGGATATTAGGTCTGTTGCTTTTCTCAAAAAAGGTGTTGTCATTTGGTGTTGCGATGATGGTGGTCTAACACGTTGGTCCAAAATCTCGTATATGTTGTTTAAATGGATTGAAATCTTGTGACTGTGAAGGCCACAGCATAGGATTTGCAGCATTTTCATACTCAAACCATCCAATGACTCCTTGAGCCTTATGGATAGGGGCATTGTCATCAGATCAGGTTTGTATTGATTTGTAGTCAACCTCCCTGTAAGAGGACAAGTGGACCCAAACCATGTGACTAAATGCCCCCCACAGCACAACAGAGCCACTGGATCCCTTCACTGTAGGACTCAAGCATTCAGGGTTTTTCCTTTTAATTTGTCTCCCGTCTGTATGTACCTTAAACAACTTGCATCACAACCAGTTTCTCTGTCAACACATACAGTTGATGTAGCAAGTTGTTTGGTGAAAAAAATCCCTTATTTAGAGAATACTGTGAGGAAATATTACATATTTATAGTATATAAATATTAATAATATATATATATTGAGCAGTTATAATTACATTTCTGTGTTTTAGTTTAGTAGGCATGAGATTAGTCTAGATTAAGATGTCAGTTAAATGCCTAAAATCCACCACCTGAACTGATGTATTTAATCTATGTATCACAGAGAACTAATGTAATTGAGCACTTCAGCTATATTCTCATGCTGCCGTCTGTTCACCTTGTTATTCTGCTGCCTAGAAGACATGAAAACATATTGAGAAGGTGGACTGCTTCCTAGGAACGAAAACAAACAAAAAGCCCTGGACTGGTTGCCTGGAAACAATCTGTGATGGACAGTCGGAGAAAGGTACCTTAGGTGAGGAATGACCTTCTGTGTGCTGTGTGACTGTGGCTAAAAGGCCACAGCTGTCTCACCGGACACAGATTACCATGGCAACGATTGTGTACTGCTAGCAGCTTGTCCACTCAGATAGTACCCATGATGATATGGGCTGTCCCAGTGCAAAGTCGAGCAAAGTGTAATCAATAGTCCCTAATAGCTATGTTGGCTCAGCTGACCCACTAATCCCCGTTTTAACTCCCTCTAATCAAGCATAGACAGACACACAAGGGTTAATAATAATGTACCACAATTCAGCTGGAATAATACTTATCGCCACTCACAGGATATTCAGAATATTTATGTGGTTTTGACTCATAAGGCTATTTTAACAGCTGATATTATACATGGTGTTTAAAGGCAGAGCTTCCTCTATTCTTTCCTTAATTGAATTTAGACTGTGGTCTTTCAGATGGCTTTGTAAAGCTGCCTTTGTATAACCACATTATCATTTTCCCCAGTCCATTCCTTGTCTTGTTGCTTTTAAGTAAAACAGCCCAGAGCTTCCAGAGTGAGGGTCATGTGACTAATGGAGGCAGCCAGAGAAATCATCAGGGTAGGTATTTTTTATTTATAATAATGGAATATTCCTTGGAAAAGTAGAAAAAAACACCTTTAAACTTTGTTAATCAACCTGCCACATTTCTTTCTTTCACTTCTACTGAGTTTTGAAGTTGTTTTTTTTGTTATTTTTGAAGGGAAAAGACTAATGTAAATATTTTATATAGTTAGCATTTTGAGGGATGATTATCTGTCCAATACTTTAATTGAAAATTATGATTTCAACTTCATCTTAAATTCATTAATACATTGGTCTTACTGAAATGTGTTTGTTTTAGATTTCTTTTCAAATAAAGGGCATAAACCCACAGCAAGTGCAGTCTCTCAGATAACACTGCAGCTACACAGCAGGCAGTGAAAATGTGCTAGCAGATTAGCTTGCCAGCAGTACTGCTACCTTCAGTAGTTACATGTTCCCTGTGTTGCAGGTTTGTTAGTGGTAGATGTTAGTGGTACATCTATTATGATTCTTTCCTTTGATTTTTATGGCAAACTCAGCTCAACTCTTTTATTCCCTCCTCCCCCTGGTTTATACATTTGTCTTTTTTGTCTCCACTCCCCCTCCTCCCCTCCTGCTTACTCTCCTATAACCTCTTTAGTCCTTACACCCATGCAGAAAGGTTGGTCTGGCCTGTGCAGCGTCATACCTGCAATAATCTAAGCAGGTTTGACATATCAGGGATGGCTTTGCCAGCATATAATTAGATTTCAGTTGAAATGAGTTATACTTTCTTCCTTTTAGGGGGGTACCATATGTAAATGGTAACATCAGTGTAATTTAATCTTTTTCTCTAAGTTACTTATTACTTGGTTGGAAACGTCCAAACCCACAGCTATAACCCAAAACTGTTTACTGTGTACTGTACCGACCACATGGAACTACTCGTTATGAAGTT
>OMLM01001800.1:36822-54991 GCA_900302695.1 Helostoma temminkii | reverse complement strand
TATATATATATATATAACTACTGTTTTCAGCTGTTTTTCAACTGGAGCTGGCTACTAGAAAGAAAAAAAATCTATGATAATAGCAGAATTGTGTAAATCTGAGAAATACAGAGACAAATATTTACATAAATTGTGAGTACTGGATTGCTTTCAGTCACACACTGACACAAATGTCTTAAACTAATTTGCACTTCTTCTTGTGGGAGTTCTGAATCATCCTTAAAACTGGGCGAGGAAATAAATTCTGTTGCATCAGAATGTAAAAGTGGTGAAATATTACACTGTCAAAATGTTGGGCCTTCCTGGATTAATTGAAATCTGTATAACTGGATTAAATCATTTTAGGGGGCTATCTGTGGGATATCCACACTCAATCATGTTCATATGGACACAGGCATGGACATGCATGAGCCCTCACACATAATCTGATGTCAATATGACATAATTACTCATTGTGACAAGGCTGTGAAGGCAGTGTGATAGTGTGTTCTGTGTTGTAGTTAAAGGCTAAAAGCTGTGAAACTGTGAGGATTAGAGTTCGAACTGACAGAAAATGGAATAATTGGTCACACGGGGGAACATATTAGTCCCTCATTTGATGCCCGCAGTACATTATAATTGCAAACCATTAAAAATGTGTTTGGCTTGTGGCTTTCGGTAAACCTTTCATGGAAGCACATCAGTAAAACCTCAGTATCTTAGCAGTGCATCTAGGTCTCTCTGTCTCATAGAGCACTTTCTGTAATCTGATGGCAGACCTTTACAGTGATGAATACAAAACTTAATGGCTAAACACTCATTAATATCACCAACATCTTTATCAGATGTGTGTGGGTTAGGGAAAAAAAAAAAGGAAAAGTGACATCAGTCAAGACCACATACAATTAGTGTCATGGCTTAAGACATGAATTGCAGAGCAGAGTAGAGGAGGGAGGGTCTATCTGGCAGCAGCCAGTATTGTGCAGGCTGCTGTCATTTCAGTCAATTTGGCAGACAGGAAGAAAGGTCCAGACTGTGGTTGTACAGGGCAGTCTTCCAATAAACCATCCTTATTTGTATCCCAGATTACAAGATGTGTGTTTCCTATTGGCAGTGAGATGCTGCTCCTCCTAACAGTAGCCTACTGATGGAGCTGATGGTTGTAGCAGTGGAGCTGGCTGATTAATTCAACAGAGTGAATTTCTGCAGCTCGCTGCACACGCGTGTGCAGCACAAGAGAGAAAGGGGGAAATTGAGCAGAGGAAGACAGAGAGCACGGAAGAGAAAAGGGAAAAATGAAGGAGGAAGGGTGTTAAGGAGGAGGGTCTTCGGGGGTGGGGAGAGAGTGAGAGGAAAGGGAGAACAGGAAACAGTGTGTGGAGAGGGGGCAGGAGAGAGAGAGGCAGAGAGAGAGAGTGAGAGAGAGAGAGAGACGCAGGCCCTAGAGCTGCTACTGATGCTGCTGCTGCTGCAGCCGTTTGACAACTCCCCACCCAGAGAGAGAGCAGGGAAGAAGGGAGGAGATCAGAGCAAGGAGGAAGAGTAAGCTGCACATCAGTCGAGATGCTCCTGTGCTAGCCAGCACACACGGTAAATACTAATCTTTTATCACCACTCTGCTTCCTCTTTACGGCTGCTGTTTATCTCTGTCTCTGCATCACTGATTCGAGCACGTTGGTGTTTGATTTAGCTTTGTTGAATCCTATATATAGTGCACAGTGTTAGCATAGCCAAGCAGCTGGGGAGAACCTGTCTGTGCAGCTGCTGCAGGAAGAAACAGACGTCCACAGAGAGGTGGAAAGGAGAGGAGAATTTGTACATTTAGTCTCTTCTGGGACTTAATGAGGAGAAAGCCACATCCAGCTTCTGTGTGTCTTGACTGAAACACAGCCACCTGTTTGGAGATGTGTGGGGTGTGTGTGCTGGAGGGGTGAGGTTACGGTGTAAAGGTTTAATGGTGTGTTTGTGGTTTGGAAAAGGTTAATATGTACATGTGATGATTTGCATGTTGGTGTGTGTTTCTCTGAAATTTTTTAGAAAAAGCGCTGCATTTGACTGCTGTCAAATTAGAAATATAATACAGAGGTATGTGTTCACATAAGTGTAAGTTTTAGTTAATATAACATATGGTAACTTAGATACCGGAATAGAGACAAACATGTAGTTCTCTGTTCGAGCATAATTTTCTCTGTGTGTGTGTGTGTGTGTGTGTGTGTGTGTGTGTGTGTGTGTGTGTGTACTTTGCCATTATTGTCTCTGGTAACCTGAGCTTTTCCTCGTTCCTGCCTGCTGACAGGTTGCCAGGTGTTGGTGATGAATATTAACTCACTCGTAGCTGTTTGACACCAGGCATTCATGTATATGTGTTAACTCATGAGTAAAAATCTCTGTACTAAATAATCTGTGTATGCATGGAAAACATGTTATATATACAGTTAGTTGTTAGTTTATTAGATACATATCTTTTAGCTAAAACTAAGGCAGTCAAATTCTACATTCATGTAGATTTTTATGTATAGTTTTTGTTGTTTTAGAGCAGTGTTGATTCATCGTTATGGTCCATTTGGAGGCTGTAGAGTGTGTTACCATAAATATTATATATACCATAATGCTCATACTAACAGTATTGATGTTGCTGATTTCCTTTGTGTTGTTCATGGGACTCAGTGTTAATAGTGTTAATTATTTTCTGTGGGAGAGTTTGACAAAATATGGAAAGGGTATAAGCAAGCAAAAGTTAAACCTCTAAAATAATTGGGTACACTAATGCAAAGGTTTTGTCCATAAAAATTAGAACACATATATGTGTGTTTGTGTGTGTGTGTAGGTTAAAATAGTTTATATGCTCATTTGTTTGCACAATCCTTATGTTTGAGTGTATGGCTGTGTGAGTGTGGGCAGGAGAGAGGAGAAATATGGCAAAGGAAATAATCGCTGCACAGACTGTTTTGCTTTTTTTTTTTTTTTTTTGGTCTCATTTTACAGCATTTTGCTTCGTATAACACTTTCTCCATCTCCAGTGCCTTGCATATTTAGTTTATTTTTTGTAAAGGCAGCATCAGGTTGTAGTAATTGATGAGTAATACCCTAACCTTTCACTGTTAGCCTGTCTCTTCTTCGCCTTCTACTTCATCTCCACACAGCAGACTGGCGACCATGCCAGCTGATGTTCAGTTTGATTCCAGAGGGAGGCAAGGAACGGGAAATGAAACTTGTGTTTTCAGTCTCATGGCTGATTTTCGTACTCATCTCTAGAGATTATCAGCATCAAAATGTTCCTCAGGACATACAAGTACTGCAGTAATCTCTGTTAGTGACAGCCTCGCAGGGGTGTGGCAGCACCATGTACACATGAACTAATGTGGAGAGACAGTTGTACAGTACGCTTTTGTTCACGCATTCCCAAGTTTTTACTCCGTATGACACAATTTCACACACGCCTGCATTTTTACTATACTATTAAGAGTGTGTCCACACACCCTTACGTTTATTGTTGCCAATCCGCTTTTGCTAATCTACTCTTCTCTGCATATATTAGTATTTATCCATCCAGTTAACTAAAATGGTAACCTAATTAAACAGCTTTTGCCTGCAGTGTGTGTACGCAGACTTACATTCAGACAATTCAAAGGCCATCAGATATGTTGGATGTGATATGCTACTTTTTATCATCCTGGCACTCCATACCTGAAAGAGAACAGTTTCTATAGCAACCCTATCATCCCCTCGCCTCACCCCTACCACTCTTGTGTGTGTGCACACGTGTGTTGCTCTAAATGCAAACACATGACTAAATATGAGTGAGTGCTGTATTGATTGCTAGCATACACGCCATAAGTGTTGATGTCATTTAGCCAGCGGGGGAAGCAGAGAGGGAAACAATAAGGGAATATTTTCTCCACACATTTCCTGGCAGCTTTTCAAGATACACAGAAGTTATGTTAAAAGAAAGGCACAGAGCACTGCAGAGAGAAATGAAGGAGGATGAGAAGGAGGAGGGTGGGGCAGAGAAAGGAGGAAGAAAGAGAAAGTCAGTTGTAAATAGATGTCTGAATGAAGTGTAAATGCAAATACAATTTAGTTGTGTTAAAGAGTAGCACTTAATCATCATCTAGGTAGTTGCTTCAGACTCCTCTTCATATGATTTCACTTCTTGTAAAGTAAATGGATGCAGATGGATGCTCGAGCATTGACTCACCTACTACACTCTGGATAAATGTGTTTGTTCCTATTAATTAATCAAATAATAATCAGAAGTCATCTTCATTTACTAAATCGTTTTACTTAGTCTTTATTTAAGCACAGCACAGTCTGCTGAATGACTCTGCACCATGCTACATGATGTTTAAAGCTTTAGTGCCCTCTCAGAGACACAAAAATGTGTTTTGGTGCCAGTATCTCAGTAAGACACTGCCATGCTAGGTGAGTGCTTTAGCAAAGGATCATACTGATAAAAACCTTTCCCCATAATCTGATTCTACTTAGCCTCTAGTTTCTTGTCTGTCTGTTCATCTAAATAACTTCTGGAAATACTTCACTTACTGTGTCTGTTTGGTGCCTTCATGTAGCAATTACATTCTGTCCTCTCTATCAGTGCCTAGTGTTTTGTGTCTGGAAGGGGTTGAATGATCTACACTGAATGATTAAACATAGAAGCCCAGATGAACTGAACACCAAGGACAATTAGATGGAGGAATAGAGGAAGGAGGGAGAGAGGAGTACACAGTGGCGGACAGGCCAGCCTGTTCGGATACAGGTGACATGACAGGACCTGTGCTCCTGTAACTGTCACCTATTGCTCTGTGCCTCTGAGTCCTGCTCACTTGAGACTACAACTCAGGCATTTGCTTCTGCTGTGCAGAGATACATGAGATAATATACAATTTTTCTCATTTGTTGACAAATTCATCTGCAAAGTTACTTCCACATTAATCTTTTTTGTACCCTTTGTTGATGATGTGAACCAGATGTATTTTTGGGTAAATGCATGAGAAGCCCATTGGTAATATGGTACTAATTCAGAGGAGTTGTTTAGTACATAAACTGAGCAAAATGTATTATTATTATAGCAAGTTGCAAAGGATCAGGAGTTCTTTGAATTTGAGTTATGCAGCACACGTTATTCCATAAGCTGATGTTTTCAGCATGCAGTCATGCACGAAACAAGTCGCAACAGAACAATTGCCATAAAATCTTGCAGAATTCAATATGCAATGTATTTCACAACATGACTTATATATATACTTTATCCCTACTAACTTAGTAACAGCATCATCCATGGTAGATTTTAATAATGATTATAAAAATCATTGGAGAATGCAAGTGTAAATAAATAACGTACAATAAAGTACAATTTTATATAACTCTGTCAAGCAAAAGTTTTTAAAGCAGATGTTATGAATTAAACATGAGCATCACAAAAGTTTTTTTATTTGAATCAAACTGAATGAGGTTGAAGTGACAGGGAAACTATTTTACTAGTTTACTTCTAGAAGTATATATTACTTTCATAAGACAGATGGAGGCCTGGCTTTCCTTCATTTTAAGTCACTACTGGAAATATCCAGTAGACTCTGGATAATCAGAAAGTAAGGTACTGCAGTATTTGAGTGCAGAGGGTTAGAAATGTACTCAGGTCTTCACCACTTAGTGCATCATTGGTTAGGGGAATAAGTAAAATTACATGAAGATTAAACTTTACTGAAAGTAGTGTTGTGTTCTTCTTCCTTGTTTCAACATTATCTACTCCAGCATCTGCAGATGGGAATAAAATGCACGTTTTGTTTAATTACCTCTGCAAAGTACCTTACTTTGACCTTACATGACCATTTTCTATAATGTGATACACAAATACCTAAAACCTAAATACAACTTAAACTGTAAATCCCCATAGGAACCAGTTGTGCGGAAACCATTACTCAGTCTATGTGGGTGTGTTTCTAGTACTCTGTACATTTTAGCAACCGTGCAGCGGGGTCAGATTTAAATTATTTAGCACTTTTTCAGTACGTTTTGCAGATTTGGGTCATGTGTATTTATACATATTGTATGTGTATGTGGGTGTGTGTGGGTGTGTGTGCACGCATGTGTCCACATATACACTAGCAAGTGTATAGAGAAAACTATTTGGATTTGGGGGTGTGCCTGTGATTTACTATGCAGGCGTAAGTGTGTGTCTGTTCATTTGCATGTGTGTGCAGTTGTATATTGTGAATGTGAGGTCCATCCAAGCACATGTAATCTCTAACCAGCTCTTGGGCTCCTCGTCAGCAAAAGACTGATCTTCCTCAGAACTTATTTTTCAGCCCTCTGATTGTCTGTCTCTGTGACCTGAGGGAACAATAGGTCTTATTCACATCAAATGCGTTAAGTTATCAATGTGACTAGAAGCTTTGCTGCCCACATCATGAGAGCCCTATTTCACTCTCACTGCCTACTGTCACAGCATATACATAAAACATGCACATATATTTCACATACATGCCCTAATATTCCCCACTAGGCAAGTGTATTCTCGAGAGAGGCAGATGATTTTCCCGGAGGGTGCTGTGTCTACAGTACAGCTGGAGCACCTCGGCTTATCATATACACGACACAGTCAAAGTTGGTATGCACACTGGCTCTCTCTTTCTCCTTTGTTCAAGGCACATTCAGATTGGATTCAGATCCCACTGTGATATCTGTAGTTCAAATTTAACATCAACTTTTGCTTCAAATGTCAAATATTTTGTAACCTGTCATGTCTAGCTAGAGGAAACTTGAGAATATGAAAATAAACATAGAAAAACACTGAAGATTTACAGCTTTTGTGACAAAAGACAAGTCCAAAATCCAACAATGTGACTTTTGCTACAACTTATGTCTCCAAAACAACCAATCACAACATAACAAGCAATGGCACAGAATCCACTGAAGAGCTAGTGCAACACAACTGAAATTTACCTCTGAGCCACTTTCTTATTTTTAGCGTTGATGAGTCACCTGTTTATGATAAAACCTTTATATTTTTTGCTCATTGTTCAAACACGAGAGCGCGACTTGATAATATTCATCTTATACAGTGTGACATGCATTTTGCATTGTTGTATTTACAATAAAAAGGTAGAAAAAAATTATTATGTCCACCACAATTTTTCAGAATTCAACACATCTTCATTTCTTTTTCTGACAAATCCTCAACTTTCTTGCTGTGAGGTCAGAGTACTAACTTGATTATCAGAATCATTAGTGATAAATCTTCTAATGATTGTGTAATTGATTATTCATGGGTTTTTCCCAGTACTACAAAAGCACAATTAGCACACTGTAATACTGCTTGAGAGGAACATAGTTGTAGCTATTTGGCAGTTTGCCTCTGAGCACCCGTGGAGACTCAGAAGCAAACACTGTACAAACTGTATATATGTTGCCAATAAACAAGCACAAACAATACATAAACTACGCAGAGATAAAGCAAGTAACGGAGTAGTGACAGGGAAGCCTGAAGAGTGAGGTAAATCAGGATGTGTGTTACATGGAGGAGAAGTTAATCTCTCCTGATTATAGCACTGTCCTCTTGCTGCCTCTCTATTCTCTCCCTCCATAAAACTCTAGATTGCATCCTGCTGTGTGAGAGACTGGCAGTGCGTGCACACACATCCATACTCACACAAAAGAACAACTCATAAGACAGACAACACTTTGATTTTTGCTCAAGAAAAGAGGTAAGCATAAATCCAAAGTACATAAACATTCCTACAGTTCATTCTTGTGTGTGCTTTTACTAAGCACAAAAGATTGTTCAGTTATTCTTACTCTGTAAGAAGATTTTAGATGTGCATAACATTTTCTACGTCACATTGACCTGAGGTTGTGTCTTTTAGGCTTGAGACATCAATATTAAACATCTGTGACTGTGTAGGCGCGGTTTTCATTCAAGCAGCATTTGATCCACATTATTAACTCTGTTGGAATCAGTTGCATATTTTATATTCCAACATTTTTTCCTTTATTTTTAACCTTTATTTACATATCCACTAACACAGAAGGTTTCCTCAAAATACACATCATGGGAACTTGCAGTTTTAACACACAGTGAGATCTGTATGTTTGTCATGTGAAGTCATTCTTGCCACATGAATGATTTTTAGGCATTTCGAATCCTCAGGATTCAGAGGAGAACTTTGCAACACTGTGGTTGCACAAGAGCTTAAGGCTAATGTATGCTTGGTGATGCTAGTTGTGAAACTCATTCAAGCTTGCATGCTCGCGCACACACCAACTTAAAACGGCCTGTAGATGTTATGGATGTGATAGATGTTTGTGTGCTCACACATATACACAACTAAATTAGTAACTCATTTATTTTTTATGATTGAGGCACCTGTAGAGACACTTCAGTGGCATAGGTTAAACATGTCAATTAATAATTAACAACATCATGGTAACAGTAACCATGAACTGCTCTTTGTGACAAAAACAAAGAAAATGCACATGGTCTCATCTTAATGATGCTGCTGTTTCGAAAGCAAATCAATGTTTGTGAGTGTGGCACACTGCAGCCTTTTTAAAGGGGTTGTTCAGCTATGATTCCCATGTTGTAAACCAGAGGTGTTGCACAGCATTAATAGCGTTATAAATTACTGATCTGAACATGCTCTTGAGACTCACTAAGACCAAGAGAACTGATGTTTGGCTGAAGATCAAGTGGGATTGAAAGTGAACGTTCTCTCTCAAATGGCAAACATCAGCTAAGCTCTTCTGAGGACAAACTCTGTGTTATATATCATCTTTTGTGCAGCAATGAAAACCTGGCTAATGCAACACAATAAATCTTTTAAATCATCCTCATTTTCATGACCAATTCCTTAAGTGGGGATGTACAGTGCCTTAACTGCATTAAAGTTAACCTATCAACCTTCAAAGTGTGTCCTCTTTTCAATGCATAACAGTGAAGTAATTCTGTTGTTAAGTGGTTTAGAAGCTTGAGTCATGCTGATGCTGTAATATTTTTGTTCTCGTAATACTTTTTAAAAAAGTAGTTTTCAAACAGAATTTAAAGAAAGTTTTTTTTGTTTTTGTTATATTTTCAGTATCAATGTGAATAACATGCTTTAGGCCGCAGTTAAAGTAATTTTGAAATTGTACCTTGAGTCAACTAATATGAATAGTACCTGCTCAAAGCTACATTGCCATATGATTATGTAACAGAAGATAAACATACACAAATCAACCATAACATTAAATCCACTAAAATGTCTTAATGCTCCACTGCTGAGTAGCTCATTCTTATGACATACAAGGAAAACAATCTAAAATCTCAGTAGTTCTTCTACTTTCCAATGAAAGTTGCAAACCTTTTCTTCAGTTATAAATTATTATAATATATAATGAATTCATAACAAGCTGATTGTTTTTTTTGTCTTATTCTAGGGTGAAGACTGGAGTTATTTAAAATATAGAAAATGAATTTGTCTAGTACAATACTTTTTCACAAACTTTAGTCACAAACTCACATGTAGAAGCAAAAATTCAACATTTAGTTGAACTGATTGTATATTTGTTTCTTTAAAAAGAGTCATGCTATTTTTCTTTTCCAACTAATTAATGTCAACATAGTGTCAAAATTAATGCCTGTGACTTTACTGGTGCTCACAATGAAGACAGCAGATGTCTTCGGTGTCTTTCCTATCACCATTAAGCAGAACAAAGTGTTTCTAGTGTGACATCTGATTAATGACAATCCTCCTGGGAGTTTAGGGGGAACGGTAGCAATCCTCCACCCACAAAAATCCCATTTAACATCAGCAGTAGCAATTGTTGAAATCTGCTTCCACGATTTTGTTCGCCATCCATTCTTCATTATTACTGAAGCAGCTATATGATCCAAAACCTGTATTTCTAAATTAAGCAAATCCACAATCCTGTCTATGTAATCTTCTGTTGGCTTACAAGAGGACATATCCGAATGTTGCAATTAATTCACATTAATGGGTGTTCATACTAGAGTGGCATATCCACAATTTGAAAACATAAGCACTTCCTTAAATAAATTTAAACACTGCATCACTGTAAAATCCAGCATTTTCAGGATTTAAAGCCTCTACTGCCAAAAAGAGCAGAAGTAAATTTACATTTGATTAAACAAAGCTGTGTGTACTCTGTGGTGAAAAGCGGGAGTTATTTTAAGACACTTCCCATTCATAATTACCCCAATATAGATCAGTATGAATACATTTAAGTAGCTTAATCTCAGTACATCAATAATAATAATTTTGATTTACTCTCAAGCAGGTGTCTCATTAAAGGTTGAGCATTTATGGTCCAACTGTAACTCATAGTACCTATAGTTTGTGTCAGCACAAAGAAATAACATGGCTTGAGGAGGATTTTGACAAAACCTTATCACAATATTGTTTTGCTATCGAACAATGATGTTTATAGTAACTACAATTATTCTCCATCTTTTGAGAACTGTATCAGATCATATAAACTGCTTCTGATGCAGACAAGTCTCTCATATGGATGCTCACAATTCTTGGACCATGGGAGCTCAGTAAGAGCCTGGCCACAGTAAGCAGAACAGATTTAGGGCCAGCGGCTAAATTAGTGGGTTTGGGAAAATGATAATCATAGCAGTGATGGAAAGGAAAATGCATATTGTCCCACTTTGTGTGTGGGATATATAGATGAAGAAAAAAAGAAGAAAGTTGAGAATTAGTCATTGGTACTGTTGAAGTCTCTCCTCCCAGTCTTGCATGCACATATGGATTTCAAATTTCACAACCACAAACAGATTCCCACATACACGCACACATGGGCACAGTTTCAGTCAAACATGGTTTTGCACAGATGTCCTTCGAGTGCTGTTAAATTCACAGTTTCACTGTTTTTTTTTTCTTAAGAGAAGCACTAATTATCCTTGATATCTTCAAACCAGATTCCCCTGTTTATTTGTGCATATTGAAGGTTTAAATTGGCACACAAACGTGTGTGTCCCTTGGCTTTGCACTACACCACTGTGTTTACAAGGCATTATGGAGTGTTAAGCAGAGCTGTGAATTTGTGATTCAATGGAAATGGGAGGTAGTGGAGAAGAAGACATCATTCTTGAGAAGCCTTAGAAAGGTCATTCTTTGTTACTTTCTTTTATTTTCATCCTTTGGCCTTTGTTCTCGTTATCTTTGCATCTCTTTCAGCCTCTACTTCGGTTCTTTATGGTGTCAGTTACAGTGCTGAGGGTGACTGCAACTGACACCTAATGAAGTGCCATATCTTCACAATTAACAGTCAAAGGCAGAACAACAACCTAATTTCTGGCTGCTACTGTTTCTAGATGTGGTTCTGTACGCTGATTGCTCTGCAGTCTGCAGTGATGTGATGTGGCGACAGCATTACACAATAAGAGCAGCAAGTGAACTCACTCACCAGTCTCTTTCTTCCTGTCCTTGTCTGTTCTCTATCTCTGTCTCGCTTTGATTGTGTCTTCCTCCGACAGCCCTGGCTGTCTCTCTGCCGGCACACAAAGATGGATGAACCTTGCAGGCTCTTCATTTTGACTGTTCTTCTCTCTCCTCTGTCGAGGTTTATTGAGTTCCTTGATGTGTACTGATAAATTTGATCATAAACCTCTGAGCTGCGTCCGTTCTTTGCAGAAGATGATGCAGAGCCTGAACTAATTTGCTTCAGTATATCATAACATTCAGGCTCAGAAGAGCATGTGTGTATATTTAGAAGGTAATGGACCTAAGTTTCCCTTTCAAAGCCTATAAATATATTTATTTGTAGTTGGTGGCAGTACTTTTGAAATACATAAGACATTCTGAACCAGACAAGATTTTCTCCTGGTGGACTCACCATCAAAATAAAACCAATCAACTTACGCCCTACATTAGTTTAAAAAGAAAGTAGAATAGACAAAAGACTGTTTTACTTTTAAAATAGTAAATATTTGACTATTATCGTCAGAATACTGAGAATGACAGTCTGACAGTATGACCTCAGTGCACCAGCATAAAGTAGTATTATGTGCCAGGATATGACCAGTTGCAGTGAAATCACTCTTGAATGCTCAGAGGTATGATAGGAGGAGAACATTGCCCTAGTTTGAGTTTAGTGCAATTATGTAATGCTTGAGTACCTGCATCACCAGTGGCATTACAACTTCTGAATGTGAATCCGGGCAGTGGAGAGTACAGACAGGAACTGCACACCTCTCCTTTATCTTTTTTATATTATGTGTGCAACTTAATCTTATGTTGAGCTCACTGGGTTTTATGGACACGTTCTTCTTTGCTAATTTAGCATTCAGCCGGCGCTCCCTTTTTTCATCCTTGCCTCCTCAGTTTGTTTCTTCTTATTTCCATTTCTTCCTCAGGCCTTTTCCCATTCCCCGTAGATCTTTACCACAATCATTCCATCCCAGTTTCCCTTCCCTCTCTCATCTTTTTCTTTCCTGTGCCCCCTCTTTTTCAGCTCTCCCGTTCCATTTCAAAAAACAGATTCCAAATGGAGGGTGACAGTATGCAGCTGTGGGTTTTGTCCTCCAGACAGCATCTTAGAGAAAAGCTTAGTCACACACACACACATGCATACAGACGGAGGGAGGGATTGTCACTAACCTGAGTCTTTCATCTGTCACTTACATAATAGTTTTAAGATGGAGTTACGCTGTGTGAGTTGCATACATGATGCATAAATGTCAGGCAAAAGTCTTTGCCACAAGTAAGATAATTTATCATAATGTGACAACACATTAAGCCGTTGTTTGTTTCTGTCTCTTTTCCTTCAGAGAGCAAAGCTCCATGCTGCCCTGCAGGAGAAAAATCGCCTGAACCTTGAGCTGATAAACCACAACCTGAAAGCGTCTAAATATGAACAGGTATGCAGTGCACAAGCATACACTATATTACAGGGGCAATAGTGCACGATGATGATCAGTATCAGCAATTGAACAATATATATGGTACCACTATATATGGTGCTGGTGATGGCAACATGCAGCAGGTGTAACTGTAACCAATGATCAATGTTAAAATCAATTTTGTTTTGCAGTACTATTTATATAGGGGCTACACATCAGGCTTGTCTTATGAATGGCTATAGCATCAGTCATATGTTGGCATCTGTGATCCATCTCCATGTATTAATACACCTGCGGTAGCTGTGTTACCACCGTCATTTGTTATCATAGATTCAGATTGTTTAAAATGCTTCTGCATACCTGGTGCGTTAAGGTTAGATCTCTAACGTGTTGTTTGGTTTTTCATTAAAAATGTATGTAATATAAACTTGCCTTTGCCCTTTTCCATTTCCTCTCACCATGTCTTCACCAGCTTAGTCGGTCTGAGTCTCATAAATACATAAATATGCACACAGAACCAGACGGAAACACAGTGACAGTCTGTGATGGTAGGCGATTAGCTACTCTGGCGCTAATAGTGACTTTCACAGAGGGGGCAGATTTGACACGTGTCCAGGGACTCTGCTAGGAGCTTTTGCTCTACAGTGCCACACAAAAAGATGCCATCTGTGCACTGACAAGGTGAACACAGAGATGAAAAGAAAGTGGGACAAAAGTGTATGCGCTCCCTTCACATATCCAGTGCAAATGAGTGTGACTGGCTTGTAAGGCCACTCATGGTAAAGACAGACAGAAGGTATTAAACTCTGCAAAGAGAGAGAATGAATGAAAGAGAGACAGAGCAAAAGTGCAAAAGGAAGAGATAACAAACAGGACAGTATTATAGAATAATTAGAGAAAGTAATGGAGAATAAATTGCACTCGCTTTGGGGGAGCTTTGTCAGATAATTAACAGATACAGAAATTGTAAATCAATGAATATTTCTGGCCTCATAATTACAGTATGTATTGTGCTGTTCAGCGTATGCATTTTGAAGAAATAATAAAAACAGCCTTTTATTGGTTAAATACAATTAAGGAGTGACTACTTATCTTAACACATGGTTTTATTACTAGGACACTAGTTTTAATGATTGATTTTATATCCTTACTCTGTTTTCCTCTTACACTTAGCAGTGTTAGTTTTAGATGTTTTTCTTCCTTACCTAATTTAATTCATCACACCAGGCATCTTTGAATGTGTACAAAAAATTTTTGTAAATGAAATTTATTGGTATGATTATTATAGTCTACCCATAATAAAATAATACTAATCATCATTGTGCTGTGTGACACTGGAGCTTCCACCTCCACTGAAGTCATAAATTAGGCTGCATGAAAGAACTCATTTCCTTTGCAGCAGTCTAGTTTTGTGGACTTATCTATTGTTAATTAATGAGATGATGAGTACATGGCTGAGGGATGTTTCTGCTCAATCCTAGGAGGCCACCTTTAGAGGATCCAGCTTAGCTCAAGTCCTCTGACTGAATAAAAAAACACACAATGCCCAAGTCAGCAGCTCTGTCTCATCAAGGCTAAATGGAAATGTGCTGATTAAGGGCTACCTCATAAAAATTGTATGCTTGTATTGCTCACAATAATGGGTACATTATTCTCTTCAAGAAAAACAAAAACTGAATGAAAGTGTGTTCTCTGCTTTGTTTTGTTTTTCTTTTTATTCACTGACTTTTTAATGGTCTTGTATAACCTTGTTGTAATCAGTTCTTTTAACCTCATCTTACTCTATTTATATGCACCTGGACTCCATCTGTCCATATAGGTGCGAACAGACTATGACCAGCTGAGACAGACCTTTGCTGTAGTGAGCCAGGAGAGAGACACGGCCCAGCAGCAGAGGAGCCAACTTCAACGAAAAGTGAAGAACCTGGAAAAGGTTCTAAAGGTAAGACCTCCTCCATTTGTGTATTTTTAGCCTTATGTATCCCTAAAATATCAATATTATCACAGGTATCCCTTATACTGTCCATTTATTACTAAGGGGAAATATGGGAACCAGGAGCAAAGTGCAATACCAAATCATCCATCTCTCTGTTTCTTGGTCCTTCAGTGTATCCTTCCTCCTGTCTCCTACTTTATTAATTTATAATTCTTATATATATAATATTCTCAAGGAACATGAAACTACAGCAGATCTTTTATGATTTTGACATTTTATATTTTGGCAAATGATGTTGCCTATTGCTCACTGGACTGTGTGGGGATGGAAAATTCAAAAATTCAGTCAGTAAGTGCATCACTGTCTTTTGAAAAAGTGAAAGATTTTTTTTATATATTTCTTTATGGAACTAATTTTCCCAATCAGCCCACAATTTCCACATAATAGAGGTTTAATTATCTACAGCAATAGATTATATTATGGATTATCATTGGAAATTATTTAAACTGAGCCTACCGAGCACATGTGTAAAGGTAAATGTTGCACACATTATACTTGCTGAGAGGACAAAGCTAAAAATATAAAAGTCTAAACATCTAATCCTCTTAACCTGTCCCATCATCAACACCAACTTTACACCAAGTCTTTTTTTTAGCTGACAGACTGTGTATGTTACAGTGTCCCCACTCTGGCTCTGTTCATTCAGTTCTTGTTCGCTTCACTGGTTTGAACACATTTGGAGATTTTTCAGACAGAGGGTTTCATCAAGTTACAACGATACAATTTTGTAACTGTAAAGGAAAAGTTATGCAGCGCGTGAGGTGAAGTGTCACTGGTTTCATGGAGAGGCTCTTTTTGGGTTCTGGTGTTCTGGTCTTCCAATAGTAATCAGACACAGCCTCGCTGCGATGCGAGAGGCACTCTCATTACAAGTCCTCGCCTCCCTGCATCTCCTATTGATTGTTTGTCAGGATATTTGAGAGAGAAATGTGCCCATATAAGAAAAACCGACCTGCTCTCTAATACAGCAAAGAACCATTTGTCACTTTCTTATTGTGAATTGATTATGAGGACGAAGAGACTATTTAGAGAAAATTACACTCATTGATGTCCCCCAAAATACAACATATTGTAAAACATATATAGATAAAAAGATATGGTCGGTCTTTGGTTTAAAGTTATATAATCTGGAACCAAAAAGCCTTTTGACCTATGTCTTTAACGCGTCTTTAATTGAACTGATTAAATACAATTGAAGTCCAGATGTCTGCTGAAAATCTAGATGAGACTTGCCTGAATACCCAAGTGTTAAAAAAGCATATTGTTCACTAAGGGACAGCCTCTCAGCCAGCCCATCTCTCTGCAGCTTAAAGCTTCTTCATGATTATGCAAAGGAGTGGCTGACTACACAGGACACCTCGAAGCCACTCTGGGAGGTAAAGAGGCTTTTCCTTTTTTTTTCAAGGGAGAGAGAAAATGATGAATGTCAGAGCTTTCTAAGCTGCCTTTCTTCTTAAGCCCTCAAAAACATTGTGGGGACCTAACTCTGTCTCTACCAGATGTGGCAACTGGTCGTAACTCCGTGGATTTCTACTGTATAGTCATGAGTAGGCTAATTTAGGAAAATGTAGATTTGAGATCAGCATGCGTGACCATATGAGTCACTTTTCAGTATACACTGTGGTAGATGTGGTAGATGTGCAATAAAATTATAGAAAAAGTGCAACACACTTTAAACTACTGTAACTACTACTAGTTATAGTAGTATATACTATAGTATATAATATACTATATTCTCACTTTCTTTCAGCAGTGAACTCAATAGTCCAGAGACAGACATGCAGAACTTAACTTGAAGAATTTTTAAAATATTTTAGGAAACATGCTCATTTGCTTTTTGCTGAATGATTAATCCCGCAGGCTAAGTGGTAAATGTGAGGGTACAGTGAGCAGACTAGTTTAGCTTAACAGAAAGACTACAAACAGGAAAACACAGCTGGCTTGGCTTTGACAGTTTTTCTCTGTGGCCACTTGTAGGATTGCAATGAAATATTATTTTGTTGCCCCCAAAAAGCTGATTCCATATTGAAAAACAATGATTAAAAAATGCATGTAAAATTCTAGAAAGGTCAGTTTTAGTTTTATGATTTCATCTGAATAAAAAATATATGGATAGAAAATGTGCATGTGCAGTGCAGTGTCTATATGTGTGGAGTTTGCATGTTCTTCCAGTGTCTGTGTGGGTTTTCTCCAGTACTCTAGCTTGCTCCCAGTCCAAAAACATGCAGTCTGATTAATTGGTGACTGTAAATTGACCCGAGGTATGAATGTGATAGTGAATAGTTTTCTGTCTCTATGTGTCAGCCCTGTGATAGACTGACAACCTGTCCAGGGAGTACCCTGCCTCTTGCTCAGTGACAGCTAGGATTGGCTCCGGCACTCCCATGACCATTAAGAGTAAAAGCAGTTAGGATAATGGATGGGTAATGGAAATGGATAATGGCATTTCATTTCATTGTTATCACATCAGAATGCAAAATTGCCTGCAGCTAATTGTTATTCAGGTAGATTGGGCACAATTTTCTCAAAGGCTTTCTTACCAGAGTGGCAGCCAGCACACTGCAGAACACACCCTGCTTCTGTGCCACGGAAGGAAACAGCAGTATTCTGATTTGCACTCAGATTAGCTGTATTGTATCTGTCATGATCAGTACATTAGGACTCTGGTTTGGTAATTCTTTTAGGGAAATTGTCAAAAGTCATCTTTAAATAACATCCTTCAGCATGAGTACATCTTGTTCCTCTTCTTGCCCCTTTATCTGTTTCTCCCCAGCATATGCATGAGGCTGTAGAGCTGAAGCAGCAGCTGCAGATAGAGCATGAACAAGCCTTGGTGGCCCTTCACACTAAGCAGAAGGAGATCAATCAACTGCAAAAGGTATGACTACAACGATAAAGGCAAAAGTAAAAAACTGGTTATTCGAAGCTTTATTTTTCATACTCCTGCTGGGTCATTGGTTTTGTGAAGCACTGACTTCATGCCAAGGTTCTGTGACGTCAGTAGCCAGTTTGTGCTAAATCACTGTCATTTAATCTCTGTTAGAGTATCAGTTATCAGGAAATACAAAGACCCCAAATCTTGCACCAAAATCAGCTTTTTCAGAAATGCAGATTCAACTTTTCATATAGTTTAACCATGTCATGAAGAATTCTTTTGTGCAAAGGTCACCTTTCTAGTTGTTGCCAAATGCGTACACCTTGGTTACATCTTTGAGGTGTTTCTAGTTGTTGTATTATGTCAGGTACCTTGCAACACTGAGGCACTTGTGCTCTTCCTCTCCTTATAAAGTTGTAAAATAAACTTCAAATATCACAAGAGGCACTTGAACTGCAAGTGACACTTTAATTTTAAG
>OMLM01001800.1:8972-36802 GCA_900302695.1 Helostoma temminkii | reverse complement strand
TTTCATATATTAATATAAAACTAATGTATGAAGCTTTAAGCATTTTATTCGCTACAGTTTATTACTTATAAACTAAAAAAAAATATATATAAAAATTCTATTTGATCCAAAATCCATTCATTCTATTGACTAATATTTAAATATTCTTAAAATACCTGCTGGATATGACCACTCAGTCTTGCATTTGGTCATTAAAAAAGTGAATAGTTACTGCGTCCTCAGAAATCTGTTTTTATCAGTACTGTACCTACTGTACCTAACTGACCTATTAATGCACTGATGTTTATTTAGAGGACAAACACACAGAAAGTTATTTGACAATTACACAAAAATGTTCAAGTACTTCATTTACCAGCCACTAACATATTCTAAAATAAATCAGTGTTTATCAGAGTAGTAACATCAGTAGTAGACATCTCCTGAAGTAACAGCACTGTTATCAACCAGTGAGACTCTGCCAGGGTATTAGGTTGACAGTATGTCAACTGTGTGCTGTCTGCTCTCCCTCACTGCCTGTGATCATGGTGTCAGCTGTCACACTGTGTTTCTGTGTGTTCTCTGCAGGCTTGGGTTCAAGCTGACCAAGAGCATGAGGAAGCAGTACACCTGTTAGAGGTACAGTAACATGAACAAACAGATGTTTTCCTGGCTTCACTTCAGCATTGCCCTTGTTAAATATAAATTAGCTGTCTGTCCTGAGCTGGTTGACTAAAACCAACATCAAAAGGTATAAAGAAACCTTCACCTTTAGCACACTTTACCGCATTTTTAATATTTAATTTCGATTAAAATCTAAATGGACATTTGCAAATGCATTAAAAAACTAGCCAAATGACCCAGTCTCACCTGGGACTTCAGTAACAATTTAGAACAAAAGACATGTCATTGTCTGTATTAAGAAATTATCTATTGTATCTAATAAACTTTCTTCAAATGCAAAATGCATATATAAACAATTTACTATCTGATTGAACAGAATGGTTATAGTATGGAATGACACACAGGTCCTAACATTCACACTTCATGTCAGGACAAACCAAGAAGTCCAAGAAACACTGTAGACCTCATTGATAAGACACAGATCAGGGTGAAAAAACATTTCTGAAGCTGTGATTATTCCCAGGTCCACAGTGGTAGAGTATTGGTAAAATTAGCTGTGCAGCTAAACTGAGTAACCAGACAAGAAGCCTTGTGACCTTGTGATCAAGGACCTCTCTGGCTCTAACAAACCATCCAGTATAGTAGCTGTTAAGATATTTCAGTAGTGTACTAACAGTACAATATTGTCATCACTACGGTCAAGTTAAAAATCTATTTATAACAACTTTACTTTTTCACCCTGTATTCCCGGGGAGATGTTTTTCATTGATTATGCACCAGTGCAATTATGTGAGGTCACTAAGCACCATCTACTAACAACAATGATAAAGATGTGAGTTCTGCAGCTTTAACAAGCTCAACAAGAGGAAGCTTCAAAAGAAGCACAGTCTGTACCTGCCCACACAGACCTGAGATGAAGCCTAATAGTGAAGTCTAGGTCATTTAATACTTCACTCTTGCCCTGCAGATACTATTTTCAGCCAACCATATCTTTGAAAAAATGCTAACACCAGTGGCTTGGCTAAGTAATTTTATGTTAGAAGGTAAGACGAATTAAGTCGGTTAGTGACTCATATGTCTGGGCATTGAAGAAAAAAAATCTCAGCTCAACTATTTTTTTCCTTTCTGTCTTGTTTTTGGCTACAGTTTCACTTTTTTTTTCGCTTGCAGATTTACCCATCCCATTAATCCTGCATCCAGACCTTGAAATTCCCTTATGATCAAATAACTGACCTACTGCGTTTCATCACAGTCTTTAAGATGTTTGTTACTGGCTCATTTACTTAAAATTATTTTTTCATTTCACTCTAAATCCTTTTGTCACGACAACAGGATGTAGACTTTGAGTGCAGTTCAAGTGAGGTCGTCTTATTATCCGTCTAAAGCGATTTAATACGATTTTACTGAAGTGGTCTGAGTTTGGCTCAGACAAACACTAAGATTTAGGTCAAAGAAACTGAAACTCCACTGTCAACAGGTTACTTCTTCTTAGAAAGCCATTAAATTCGTCTGTACTCATTCACAAGCATTTAACATACCAAGCAAGCTTTGGTATGTTAATAAACACTTTTGTGCTTTTTGTCCTTTTCTAGTTGTTAAGCTTTTTCATTTAAACTCACATAATGGTCATATTTTTCTTTTTTTTGTGTTCCTTTTGCTTCTGTGTATTTATCTGCACCAAACTTATTATTTTACTTTGCTTCCTGCTATCTTCCTTTATAGTTGCATTTTGCGTATGTATTTTTATTTTTAAATGTTCTTCTACTTTACTTTTTCTGTTTCCCTTCCTTTTTGTCTGAACAGACCAATAAGGACAAAATGTTTCAGGTATTTATTTCCCCCCCAATTAGTTTCCACTCCCTTCAGATGCTTGTATGAATTTCCAACAAATCAGTTAAGCTTTCAGATACAGGACATTTTCTGCAGATTCAGAATCCACATGCACACTTAATAAGGTGTTGCTATGTTTCTTTATACTTACTATACTCCGTGCACATCCCTTATATCTTCACCTTCCTCTGATATGTCAATTATATCATGTGTTTAATGTCTATACTGTTATGTTTTTTCTTAATTCTCTTTAGTCAGCAGTGCTCAGACTATGTTATCAGAGTTTACAAGTGTTATCAGCAGCAGTGCAGATGACTCTACACTCCATACATTTTGATTAAACTTTCATTGTTTTATCGTAACGTTCTGCTACAAGATCAAAAATGCTCTTTAGGGATCATTGTCTAATTGGTTTGATGTTTAGTCAGGCTTAACAGATAAAAAGTTGACTATTCCTCAGAGCACTGTGTCTTTACAATTACATATAATGAAGTGCTCTCTGCCTTTTGTGTGCATATATTTCACTTTTCATCTTGTGCTCTCCCTTTTTTCTGTTTCATTGTGTCACAGGTGAAGGTTTGTGACCTGGAGCAGCAATGCAGGTCACAGAGTGAACACTTTCACACATTGTCCAAACAGCTGCTGAATTTCCATTTCCAATCAGATACTGTGGACGTCCTTAAAATTAATTCCACCTCTGCATCTCAGATCCCCATTTCACCAGACAGGAAACTCCCACAAGTCAGTGCTGGATTTGAAGCCCAGCCAAAGACAGGTGAGCCACTAGTAGCCAGACTTTTGAGTTGTGAGCCACAAAAATTAAGTTTATTGTATTATTATTGTATACTATGCTTTGCATACAGTAGTATACTGTGTTAAGGTTTATATTTAACTGCGTAACTGTTACAGCATCATGTTGCACTAGCAGGATTAATTAATTGTTATTATTTATATATATTTATTTCACTTATCATTTATAGCACCTAGTTCTAGTATATAACATTTAAATTGCTTAGGATGTTCCCTTGGTTAGGAGCAACATTAGTTCCTACCTGCCCTGGTTTCACGGGGGACGAGTCTGAGTGTAAAGCAGGAAGAGTAATATGTGTGTGTGCAGAAGTGTGCAGAAGGTGGTTGTTGTGAAGCCCGAGTAGTGAAAAGTTGGAATGTACTGTCTTGCCATGTTGGTACTGATTATATGAGAAAATTTGCCCACATATTACCCACAGCCAGAGAGAGACTGGAGAAAACTACCCACACAAGAAACGAGGGTTACAGTATTAAGACTACAGTGTTAACAGTCCACTACCAGTGATGATCCTCTTCTAAAAAATGGATGTCCTCTAGACCCTGAAGATAAAAGCACTCACCAAATTACATGTGATCAAAAGGCTTATGATCAGAATGAAACGAGTCACAGCGATCTAGTCTCCAGACAGCCCACATAACAACTGGATCAGCTCACTCCTGATCAGAGGTGGACACCATTATGGTGATTCTGCTTATTCATGTTCAGCCTAATTGATCACAGGTCTGATGTATGACATGAATGTGGTTTAACACATTAATATTCTAACAACATGAAATGCAACCTGAAGCGCCAGTGGATACAGCCCAATCAGTGATGTAGATTTATACAGACTCAGAGCACAGGTCTTTGATGTGCTAGAAATCCTGTTTTATCTTTCTCTGCACTTGAAACAGAGGATGGACTCACTGATGCTGCTAATGTACAATGTTAGTCATTCACAAATCACAAGAACCCAGTGCAACAGTGGATCCGTGTTGTTGACTTACTTTAATTTCCTTAAAGAATTCAGCTTTTGTCACTCTTACACTACTGTTTTTTTATTTTCTATTTGCTGCATATTTCAAATCTGTTTCTTCTCATGAGAAACTCGGTGGTATTAAGGACAAACACATCACAGACATGAGGTGTTGATCCAGCTGGAACAGCCTTTGCCACGAACACTGTTTGCTGTACCTTTGATTCAACGGGAGATCAATAACTGTGCAATGAGCAGTGTAAGGATGCAGAAGGAATGACAGTTACTCTTTACTCTCTATGGAAATCAATGTTTGCAGGCAATGCGAGAGCTACAAACACGGCACTACTGATCTCCCAGCTCTTGCCCTGCACCCCACAGACTGGAGACAGAGAACGACCAGCAGGAGAACTGCTGTCTGTCAAACCCAGCGCCGTGATAACGGATCACCTCATCAGCCCTCGGCGGCTGAGCCCAACAGAGGTGGCATTGTTAAATTTCAGTTTTAAGATGCAAACAGTGAACACTTTGCCCTGCCTACCCTTAAATATTTTGTATGAATGAGGCTTTACGTATAAATTTTAGATAACATTTATTGTTTCTCTTGTCAATTTGTAGATGGAGGATGATGCCATTCCATCACCCAGGTCCAAGCCTCGCTACACAGGCCAGGTCCGCCTTTGCACTGCCCGCTACAGGTGAGGATGCCAACTTCAGGAGTCTATTCACTGTGTTATCTTCTAATAAGATTTAAATTGGTAGAATGTTACAATACAAGAGGTGGTTATTGTAAGTATTAATACAGTTCATTAATGTAGCTCAGCTGAATCTGACAAACAGGGACTAACATAATAAATTACTAGCAGCTTTTTCCTTTCTTTGTAATAACCCTTAGCAAACTAGTAAAAAAGAGACATGTTGGCATTTCTCTTTTCAGTTATAACCCTTATGATGGACCAAATGAGCATCCTGAAGCAGAACTTCCCCTCGTGGCTGGGAAGTATCTGTACGTGTATGGAGACATGGATGACGATGGCTTCTATGAAGGTTAGAAGTAAAACAGGACTGTGTTTGTAGTTGATGTTGTCTAAAGTGGAGATGACATAAAACATATCAGCATTAACTTGCAGGTTAGCCCTAAGCAGGTGGCAAATATCTAAAAAATACTACAGTAAGGTTGACTTTGTACTGAGTGTGCAACACATGGTGGTACAACATAATCAAATCAAGTTGCCAGATCTTTTTATATCTAAAAAAATAATCAATCAGCTGGCAACCTGTTAGGTCTTTGTAACCTTGTAGCCTAGTACTATACACTCCATGGTCACCAAGAAATATCCCTGTAAACTTTTTATAACTAGTGATTGGAGTGATTTTCTTGTATAATCTCTTAAGAATTATGAAGGCTTCTCCATCAGAGGCAATCCTAATCCCCGTAGCTAGCAATTCTGCTGCCACAGACACAGTAGTACTCAGCTGCAGTGATTCATTAGCTGTGGGCGGTGAGATTGCATGGCATCGTGGAGGAGCCTTGTATTTACCACGCAGGAGGGAGACTCAGGCCTCAGACCAAGCTGTTGTCAAGATGGGATCTTGGTTCCTTTTAGTTTGATGACTAATCCAGCAGGGCTCAGCTTAATCATCAGTACACACACACATGCACAAACACACAAATATAGACACTCACAGAAAGTCTTAAGGGCTCCCAGACCTCGGTGGAAAAGGGGATTGAAGGACAACTTGATAGTGAGCTTTTCAAAGACAAACTTCTTCCCTTTGGGAAAAACTACAGTTCAAATCTTAAGTAATTTTTTTCTGCATTGACCATAGAGTTTGCATGCTCTGGGTCCTTCCTGGAAATGTTCACGAGGAGTGAGCTTAAGTTCAAGTTATTTGAAATGTTGAAAAGAGCTGTTTTCTCAGTTGTGTGTTTACTGGAGAGGGTATAAAAGATAGCATCAGAGAACCAGTGCTAAATTTTACATCTTAGGGAATAGTACATACTGTATGTTTATGTATCTCCCACCTCTCTCTGACTCATTCCCACCTCGAAGGCAAGTACTTCTCACTGATGATTATGTGTGTTCATGTTACGGCTTTGCTATTGTCTTGTCTGGTAAGGAGCCATTAGTGAATCCTAATTTTAACATTTGCAGCAGGCATCACAGAGGGACTGTTATGCTTCCCTATTGAGATGGTTGTTTAGAGTAGTATTTTCAGCTAGCTGGCATTAAGCCTTTTGTTCATCAACATGAAGATGAGGCACAAGCTATTTATTTTCTGTATCTGCCTCTCTACTTTTTCTCTCGTCGTAGGGGAACTGCTGGACGGCCAGCGAGGACTTGTCCCTTCTAACTTTGTGGAGTTTGTCCAAGACAAGGAGAAACCAGCAATTCAGGCTGGGGAGGGAGGGGATGACCTGGGACCACTGGACCATACACCCCTGGCCTTGATGACAGTAGATGGCGGTGCATGCCAGGATGGCCTCCTGGGCTCATCTAATGCCTTGGTTCCCTGTAGCAATGGAACAGGGGGTGCCCTGGACCCCGAGGACCTGGCTGAGGATGTTGTGCCTTATCCCCGAAAGATCACCTTGATCAAGCAGCTGGCACGGAGTGTAATTGTGGCCTGGGAGCCTCCACTAGTGCCTTTTGGCTGGGGGAACATCTCTGGTTATAACGTGCTAGTAGATGGAGAACTTCGTGCCAGTATACAATATGGTGGCCGGACCAAGTGTTTGCTTGAGAAGTTGGACTTGGACGGCTGCGTTCATCGTGTGTCTGTGCAGAGTGTAACTGACCGAGGCTTATCAGATGAGCTGCGTTGCACCCTGCTGGTGGGAGCCAATGTGGTGGTGGCACCATGCGGTCTGCGGGTGGATGACATCCAGCGTGACACCGCTGAGCTCTCCTGGTTGCCCAGCAACAGCAACTATGGCCACACTGTGTTCTTGGATGGAGTCGAGCACGCGGTGGTAAGGCCAGGAAGGTATAGACTGCGCTTCCACAACCTGAAGCCCCTGACGGTGTACAAAGTGACGGTGGTGGCACTACCACACCAGGTGCCATGGCAACTGCCACTGGAGCAGAGAGAGAGGAAAGAAGCTGGAGTGGAGTTCTGCACTCAGGCTGCAGGTCAGGAAAGATTGCTTCTATATATATCACCTAAATATGTATAGGTTTTATGGACACAATGTAGGCAGCTGTCAGTGGTTTTCATGCTTCCTTTTAACCTGCTTCAAGCAATGTTGTACTCTGTATGCAATCTGTATGCAATGTCAGTTTTATTATGTAAAACAATGCCACGAAAATCTTTTGGTCAGGGTGTAGTGATGTAGAAGAGTATACTACCACAATGCCTTACAGTTCCATTGTTAGAAATTTTGTTTTTTGTCTATGATACATTTGGAAGAAACTCATAGTTGTCAAACTGGGAATGATTATGGCAGTTCAAAATCAATAATTAGTTAAGGATTCTGGGCCAAAAAGGGCATTTTTGTTATGTTCCTCAGATTGAAGACGATTGAGAAAGATTTATCTGAAATATTGTCATTTGCATTCTTATTGAAATTTAAACACACTCTACTGTTTCTTAACCAAATTCAAATGGAGCTAATTCCCTGCACAGACCACGTCACTAATTAGAGGACATCCAAGCATCACAAGTTACGGTCAATTATTATTGTCATGAGTCATTTCCTCAGCCTATAGCCTAACCTGAAACAAGGCACTGCCTCTCCGATACTCACTGAAATGACCATTTTGTATCAGTGCACATTTGCATTTGCTTCTGCTTGAATGCCGTTGTGCATGTTTTATCCAGTGATCCAGGAGCCTGGAAGACAAAGAATGGACTGTAGGTATTCTTTCTGGATTATGTCCTGCATGCTGAGACAACACTGTTCATCATAAGAGGCCCAGGAACCCACATTGTTTCATTTGACCTTTATTTTTTAATCCTAAATAAAAGAGTGGTGTACAGTTATGGTAGATCTAAAAAAATGTAGTTCTCATAATAATCGATCATATACTTCAATGGCATTTTATAAACATGACACATAATGTCATGTGAATGTTCCCCACTAACAATGTCACATTATCACAAGTGTCCCCACTGTGTATCACTACAAAGTATACATGTGTCTAAATGTAATTCTTTCACAAATTTAAGATTTGGAGGGTAAATTATATATAAACTGACTTTGTTACTTCCTGAATCTTCCCCACAGCTAGTGGCTTTTTTGCATATAGACTATTTTGTGTGTAACAAGTTGTGAATGTATCCACTTGTGCATTTGATGAATCCTTCACACCCTTTTCTCTAGACTGCATATTTGTGATATGTATTAAAACAGTAAATGGTCACACCTTTTTTGGATGTTTTCTCATCTCTCAGGCCCTCCCCTGCCTCCCCAGGATGTACAGGTGCTCTGTGGGCAGGGCCCAGGGGTCCTACAGGTCCACTGGAAGCCCCCCATCCTCTCTCCTACAGGCACATCTAATGGAGCAAATGTCATTGGCTACGCAGTCTGCACAAAAGGGCAGAGGGTGAGTTAGCAGCACCATATCCTTATTTTATCTCACTGTGCTAAACAAAGGTATGATGAGCTATCACATGGATTAAAGCATCACTCATTATCGGAGGCATTTGAGATCTATGTTTCAAAGGCCTAAATACAGTATTTAAAACACCGGATAAAAAGTTTCATTCCTTTGAAAAATTAGAAGATGGTGTGATGCTAAGAGCTGCTGCTTAGGGTGGCATTATGTCATCAGTAAGCTGAAGGTACACAGCAGTGGCACCTACTTGTGATTCAGCATCAGTACAAGGCTCTCGGTGGTAAATGTATTGGAAAGCTCTCTTACTCCATCTGGTGCCTGCCAAAGTAAATCAACATATGCGCCTGAAATAAGAAATCAACACTAAACCACAACGGACATCTTCTGCATCTGCTGTGATTTTTCCCCCTTTAACATTAAATCAGGAGTTTTGGAAATCTGACTTTTATGAAACACAAATTTAGAAATTTGCAAAGAAATCAGTTCTTTATTATGATACTAATATTGTTGTAGTTGTTAAAAAGTGATTATGCAACTTCAGCTTTGATGTGTGATGTTGTTGTTGTTGCATTGTCTCTGTTTAAATCCAGATAGCTGAGGTGTTGTACCCAATGGCAGACTATGTTGCTGTTGAGCTGACAAGGATTCAGTGCTTGGAGGCCAGAGAAGTCATCGTCAGGACACTGTCAGTACAGGGAGAATCGCAGGACTCACAAGTCGCCGTCATTCCAAACAACCTGCTCGTGCCTCTACCTCCACTCCCCCTGCCACCTCCAATGCACCCCTACGCGGGACCTCCTCCACACCCCCATGCTCAGCCCCACCTCCAATCTCCTCACCTTCCTCATGCTACTCCCCAACTTCCTGCTCCACCCCAAGCACACGGTCAACCGCTCCCACCCCATCCTGTACATCCTCAACCCCATCACAGACTTTCCCATCCAGGTGGTGCCCCTCAACCTCAGCTTCAACCTCCACATCCTCTGCCACAGCCCCTACATCTTCAGCCTGTCCCACCTCACCAAGGTCCCAGGCCTCAGCATCAACTGCCTCTGTTACCACACCTTCAGCCCCACCCTATACCTCAGAGACCAGTAAGTGCCAGAGACCTGGATGCCAAAGAGCATGTGGCCCACCACGGGGGAGGTATTCCACCTGGCCAGCCTGGCTGGGACACACACTCTCCCTCTGCTCAGCCGCATGTGCCCATGCAAGGCCACACTCTTGAGGCCCCTCCCCCTGCCAATCCACGTTCCCCCTCCCCGCAGAGGATCCTTCCACAGCCCAGAGGCACTCTTATCCCAGATACTGTGGCCAAAGCCATTGCCCGAGAAGCAGCACAGAGAGTAGCAGCAGAAAGTGGCAAGGTCTGGAAAAGAGAAAAATAATTATATATAAATAAATTGTCATTTCCCTCTTTCTGTTATTCATTTTACTAATTTGTCTACATTTTCAGGGGGACAGTAGGCAGGGCAGATACGGGGAGCAGGGTCATTCATTTCACCAGCATCACTCCGATGAGGAAGATGAAGACGAGGAAGGGTTTGCACGTGGTCGTCGGAGAGGACCCTCAGTCGATGAGTTCCTCAGAGGCTCTGAGCTGGGGAGGCCGGTAAGATCAGCCTGACAAGTGCTGAATCTTTTTCCTGCTTTTGAGCTCTACCCTTAGTGTGCCTCTCACTGGAAAGCCTGTGTGTGTTAGGATGTGTGTGTGTGTGTGCATGCATTTCTGGGTGATTGCATGCATACACTCCCGTGTCTGTGTTTCGGGGTTCGTTCATACTTGTGTGTTTGCCCATTCATGTGTGCTTGGTGTGTGCATGTATGTACTGTATGTATGTGGACTTAAACACTTGCGTCTGTGTGTTTGTATTTGTGACTACCAAAAGCCTCACTATAGTCACAATGAAGATTATCACAGCGAAAGCAGCCGGGGCTCTGACCTGTCTGACATCATGGAAGAGGATGAGGAGGAGCTGTACTCTGAGATGCAGCTGGAAGAGGGACGCCGACGCAACTCGCACAACACACCCAAGGTGCAGTTCTTTGCACTTATTCTAAACCCAAGAGTCATAAACACCCCAAATTTATTATTCTTTAGCGAACTGCACAGGCACAGATACTTCAGCTGAGTCTGCTGCCTTGACTTACATTTGATATGTGTTGTTAGTGTGTGTGCTGAGTTTAGTTAAAAATAATAAAGAAAAGAAAATTGAAGGAAAAAGGAAAAACAAATGGGTGTAAATAATTCACCCTGTGGATGCATAGACAAAGTCTGTGGGTTTGACTTTTTGATCTCGCCTCGGTAGTGTAATAATTGCAACCACAAAAAATTACACCGAAGGAGACCACACAGAAAGTTATTTTACTAGTAGGCTATTGGCGTTTTATGAATCAACAGAAAATGTCAGCATTTCCTCAATTCTGAGTTCCCACCCTTTGTATTTGGCAACGGGACGAGATTATACTGTACAAGGGCAGTGTAGCAGCCCATGTTGTATGGTGCAGACTATTAACAGGAGTGGAGGTACCGTAGCTTGGAGCTGCAGTTGCACTCAATGTTGCAGCACCTTGTAGAGAACAGCGATAGACTGTGTTTCAGTGTTTAGTCACCACAAAGAATTTTAACAGAGAAGATTAGCAACGCTCAAATTTCTTGTGGACTTGTGTGTGTTTGAGTGTGTGTCTTTGTGTCTGTGTGTCAGTGTGCCTGCCTGTGAGTGCTGCATGATTTTGTTTACATACACTTTGTACAAGTATGTCAATGTTTTTTTCCACATACTGTTTGCAAGTATGTCTGTGTGCCTGTGACAGCTTGGGAATGTTTAATGTTTGCATTTGTGTTTTCTGTGTTTTTGTGGATTTCAGACAAACACTCCTGCTGGAGGGCGTCATGACCGGGAGACTGGGAGAAGAATTCATCATGGCGGTCCGCAGCCCCAGAGACGACCGCTAATGGTCCCTTCCATTGGTCAGTATTGGCAGGTGGCTAGAGAGATGGGAAGGGAGTGTTTTTTGCTCTTTTAAAACCGTCATGAGCTTCTCTGTGTCTCCAACACATCTGTGTTTATGAACCATGCTCATCACTACATGAACATAACTTGCACTTTTGCAGAGATTAATATAATAATACAACCTGACAGTTTTCTTTAGCTGCTTTTAAGTGTTCATTTGCTAGTACCTTGTAAATTTTAGGTGGTAACACAAATCTTTAGGTTGTGCTTTGCGTTTTAATCCCATCACCCTCTAACTGGTGTTTCCCGTAGAGGTAACTTCTGAGAATAACAGTGAGGGAAACCTCTCACCCATCATCGAAGATGTTTACTATGGCAGAGTAGCTCGGCACAGGACGCGGCCATCTCGCAGGCACATGGGCGGCACCAGGTCTCCCCGTGGTATGTGCCTGCAGTCCTGTTTTTACCACCACAGCATGGCAACAAACATGCCACCAGCCAGTGGCAAGCAGGAGCTGTGGACACTTGCAAGTGCCTGTTTCTCTGTTTTCTGAAATAATAATAATTATTATTATGCTTACAACTGAAAAGCATGACTGCACTGCACTGAAATGGTAGACCCACTGGCAAGCAGTTCCTGGGGTCCAGGATGAACGTTTCCACAGTTGCAGATGATAAATGATTCATTGTCTGCTCAGAGAATGCCTCACTCACTGCACTGAACTCCAGATGCCTGCTAAACCCCCTCCCTTTGTGGTACAGCCACAGTTACTACACTTGTAATGGGAGCATTTGTGCATGACATTTTGGAGAGATGGTAGTAATAAACATCAAAGAATGACTACATTGTCACTGCTTTTTGTTTCTTTAAAAGTTTGAGTTTGTTTGGACATATGAGTTTGAAACATCAGCTGTTGAAATGCAGTTGTCTCTTACATTTCTGTCCTACCACCACATAAAACAAAGTTACAGTTACCAGACCTTCTTTAAGTTTCAAATGTTCATCTGGGAGCAATGCATTTCACATCTTGCTTGTATTTTCATGGCACACTGTTAGCTGTTGTATTTTCCTAATGCTTCAAAGCCAGATTGAAATAGATGTCCACAGCAGTAACTTCTGCTTAGATCTGTTGATGCTCTGAGGGTTGGCGGTGTGTGCAAAGTTTTATATTCCTGCTTTACTGGAGTTTCTGTTCTATATGAGTGAAAATACACAGTGTATGCAGTCTTTACAGTATATTTAGGTGCATTTTCTGTTTAGACTTGCAGCATGCATGTCAGAGTTGTGTATTCTTGATGTTGTCATGTCCCTGAATCACTTTTGTGTATTGCACCATGGTTTGTCTTGCTCTTTGTTTGTTTCTCACTCCATATACAACCATAAAGATACATACTGTATATATGGGTGCTATAGTAACTTATGTAAATAGCTGACAGGCCACAGATGCTTTCCTGCATGCTGCCAGGCAAAATATGGCTAGGCACAAAAATCAAGTCTGTCATGCAAGAGAGATTCAATCAACTTTCAAAGCATGACTATTTAGATAAATCACTATGTAAATATAATAACTTGTTAATTTTAGAAGTTGTACATTGTATATACAGACATTTTGTAGTTTTCTTTCCAACCCCTGAAATCTCCATTAATGACCAAACACCACACACACAGGCTCATTTGACACACAAACTGCCTTTGCAAATAGTACATTCTTCTTTATAGAAATAGTCTCTTACAAAGTGACTGGATCACCTTTTCCGGCTGCTCTGTTCTGTCATGTAGATAATGATTTTTTGTTTTTTCTTTGTCAATCATGTGTTAAGATGGATACAGGGATCGGGATCGCCGTTCTCCTACATACTATGATGAGTCAGAGCCTGAAGAGTCCTTCCGGATCTTTGTGGCCCTCTTTGACTACGATCCTCTGTCCATGTCTCCTAACCCAGATGCAGCTGATGAGGAACTGCCCTTCAAAGAAGGGCAGATCATTAGGGTGGGAGTTTGACATCAACATGCCCAGATATTTACTGTTATATTCCATTTTTGATCATTCTGATTTCCACTCCATATTTACTATTTATTGTAGAAAACGATCTTACATGTGAACTTATACAATTATTTGCACATTGGAGTCAAAAGTTTAAATTCACGGGATATTTATTTATTTACATATATATCTTTAATATTAATTGAGATAAATCTGAGTCTTCACTATCAGAGTCTGATCTTAGAAATGAACTTAGAAGACTAGTTGTTGATGCTCAGTAGATTATCAGGCAGTCTGCTTGCCATCATTATGAAATCTGTGTTGTACGAACATGTTCTAGAAGATGCCTGTCTGTAAACTGAAGCTTAATAGAAAGTGGACTATGCAGTGAAACAGTTGTTCTACAGCAGGTTAAAGCAGAAGACATGTAATGTTTTGAAAAGGTGGACCATAATTCTATAGCGTCCATGAAAATCTACTATGCAATCATGATAAAGAAAGTTATTTTATTTTAAAGCTGGAGTTCTAAATATTGCTCTTCTCTATGTTGTTTACCAGGTGTACGGTGATAAAGACACAGATGGATTTTACAGAGGAGAAGTGAGGGGCAGGATGGGGCTAATCCCTTGTAACATGGTGTCAGAGATACGAGCGGAGGATGAGGAGACCATGGACCAGCTCATCAAGCAGGGCTTTCTGCCTCTCAGCACCCCAGTAGACAGAATAGGTACCACACAAGCACACTCTCTCATGAACAAGTAAAGAATCTGTAGGTATGAAAATGTAAATATTGTGAAGGAAAACCTGAGTGTTAAATTGCATCTATTATTTCTTCCAGAGCAGAACAGAAGAGGTCTCCGTCGAGATCAGGCTTCGAGGAGGATGGTGGCTCTGTACGACTATGACCCTAGAGAGAGCTCTCCCAACGTTGATGTGGAGGTATAGCTACTGACAAACACCTACACAGTGATAGAAGGACTACCACGTGTAAACAAATGCTACACACTTTACATTTGTCTCCCACCTTTTCCAGATGTTATGTATGTATGTATGTTATATATTACCTGGGTGGCAAAAGACTATTTCCTGTCTGTATTCTCTCTTCTGATAGGCTGAGCTGACCTTCTGTGCTGGTGACATCATTGCTGTGTTTGGCGATATTGACGAAGATGGGTTTTATTATGTGAGTGCTGCTTGTTCATGTTCTTCTTCTATACGTTGATTGTTTTGTTGATTGTACAAAACCTCAGCTGTAAAATGACAAATTGCAGTGCAAAAGCACAACAAGTAATTTTGACACTTTTCGTACAGATTAAAAAAATGAGGCATGAATTAGAGTAGGTAGATTTTTGTAACTCCTCAGCAAAGCCATGGAAGCTTTTCCCCGTCTTTCCCAGGTTTTATGTTTAGCTGTTTTTGTGGCTTTCTGTTACCATTCAGACAGGAGAGTGGTAGGAATGATAAATGAAATGTAATATGATCTCCTCTCCTCTCCTCTCCTCTCCTTCCTCTCCTCTCTTCACCTACAGGGTGAAATCAATGGCCACCGTGGTCTGGTTCCCTCTAACTTTCTGGAAGAAGTGCCTGATGATGTGGAGGTGTATCTGACTGATACTCCATCCCACTACCCCCCGGAAGATCCAGCTGACCGGCCCCCTGCCAACTCTGCTGCCACTGTCTCAGAGAGCAAACGGGTACATCATCATCGCCGCTCTCAGCGCTAGGCCCTGTGTTCATCCATCCTCCGTCCTCTCTCTTGATTTCCGTCTCTCGCTTACTACACTTGCCGTCTGTGTGCTGTTCATTGTGTGTGTTTGTCATGTGGTGACAGTGGTGACTCTATACAAACTAACAACTCCCCCTGCCCCCACCCTTTGGAAAAAAGGGACAAAAATCCAGTGCTAACACCTTTCTGAGTCTCAGAGAAAGGAAGAAGCAAAGCCTGATATGGACAGAGAGAGGATAGATTGTGGGAACTCTGCAGGTGATTTATGCATGTAGTACTGGTTAAGGAGGACTTGAAAAAGGCTAAACTTATTTCCTGACACAAGATAATTTGATACCTCTTTGCACTGAAACACAAAATCAAATTGTGGTTATTGTGAATAACAATTATAATAATAATGATGAGACAATTAACAGTTGCTATCCGGTGACACTGAAATAAATAATTTGCAAAGATTAAGTTGAAAAAGAGAGAAAAGCATGCCTTTTTCAACCTTGATACATTTTCTATCTTTCTTGGCTTGATTGCTTTATTTGCTTAAAGAGGCTTTGGTTCTTTATGTATATTGCACACACACATAAAATCTATTTTTCAGCCCTGTTGACAGTGCATATGCCATGTTTGCTCTGAGCTCAAGAGACAAAACAAACCGCAGCACTGAGACATCCACACTGTATTGTTACAATGGAACAATAAAAGAAAAAATTGGATATTAAAAACATTCTTTCTCGTGCTCTATGTTCATGTGCGTTGGTGTTGTTGTTGTTGTTGATGTTGTTGTTGTTTTCAGTTTTCATAGTGGTGTGGGCTTTACCGATGGTGACCGTGCTGCCACATCTGATCCTTTTTTGTTTGTTTTTTCTCACTTGCTTTGCAAAACAAACAAACAAACAAACAAACAGAAGAAGATTCTTCATTTCACACCATAAATGGCTCTGTCTGCCTTGTACAGTAAGTCTGCAACTTGAGATACCAAACTTGTGGCTCTAATGCACGCAGCTTGTGGTCACAGCAAAAGCTTTTAAATGAACTCGAACAACTGTAATGCTTAGTTCCATGATGAAAGATCAGTAAAATGTGATGGACTACATAATTTCCCCTGGTTTTGGTGAAACCAAAATATTTATGGTTAGGATTAGATTATCAAATATATACTCACTAGCCACTTTGTTAGAGACACCTGTAAAGTTTTTATGTTAGATATGATAATTCTATTATATATGTTTATTATTGATGTCTTAGTGGATTGCATTGGATTTTATAGGTGTATCTAATAATGTGGCCACTGAGTATAAACACTAATGTGACATTTATTTTTCATAACTGAAACACTGAGAGTGAGTAATCCAGATTCTACATACTGATGAAAATGTACTGACTGTGTGTTCAGCTGCTGCATTAGATGAGTTTCCTGGTATCTACAGTTGTGTCCCTGGGTGTTGTTTACGATTGTACTTTCCCTAATGGCCTACTGATGGTGGACATCTCAAGCTCTGTGGTGTGCTGCTGTCGTGCTCAACATTTGATGGCTTCCTCTTCAGTGTTAAACATTATGTGCTCTGTGTGTGTGTGTGTGTGTGTGTGTGAAAACAACATAACTCAATCACTGTCAACTTAATACAGGTAAACACGCAGACAAAGGATAACTTTGGCCATTTAGTATAAAATATTAAAGTTATGTTCACTGGAATAGTGTAGTAATAGTGTATTTCTAAATGCTCTATGGACTGTTGATTGTTAAGGTGAATTTCGAAAAGATTCTGAAAATCTGAAAATGCTACAACTTTGCTTACCCATTTGTGTTTTGTGTTGTTTCAACAAACCCACAATTCACATTCAGATGCTAAATTCTGATTAGTGCACAGACATTTAAAGTTATATAGAAACAACTAATACGGTTGGTACTTCCATATAAAATGTTGATTTTATGTGCGCTGTCATTGCTCAAATCAACAAACTGAAAAAAAACAAAACTGTTTCATCTGAAATCTATAAGGACAGTAAGATCCTGCTTAGCAACGTGTAAAACAACTACTGCTGGATGTAATTAGAAATAATTAATTTAAAAATGTGTATAGCCGACTCATACTGTAGATGGACAGCACTTATTACTTTATAGCACTTATTTAGACAAAACGAGCTTTCATAAAATCATAAAATACAACCAAGCAGTGTAGTAGTTTTAGAAACACAGACTTCAAACTCAGTTTGTGTAGTAGTTTCGCCATGTTGCTATTCGCATTCAAGCAAAAAGTCCCCAGTATGTTTTTATACACGCGCACAGACAGTCTGTGACAGTGTTGCTTCTTTTGTAATACACTCCCCATACCTCCACACCTCCCCATCGCCTCTTTCTATAGGTTTCCACAGAAACCACAGACAACGCTGATAATGATGCCACACCTGTCCGAGCGCCGTCCCCGATTGTTCGCCCTCTTCTGCCAGGCACCATGAGACCCCTCAGTCCTACCAGGGTCCCTCACACCGCGCTGGACCCCCGAGACCCCCAAGACCTGGCAAACAAGAAGAAGAAAGGAATACTTTCCAAGGGGAAGAAACTGCTGAAGAGACTCTCCCCTGCGAAATAAAAACAAACAAGCATACATGTACAATATGTGCACATGCTGGGCTCTGTATATTGCATCCATACAATCAAATCCAACAGCACACAACAAAGAGGATGTGAGCTTTGTCTCCTGGACTGGGTGAGCCTATCTGAATATAACCACTGATTATTCATGTTTGTTGATGGACACAAATCAACTAGATTTTGTTCAGTGCAGTGCCAAAATCAAGAGAGAGGTCACCTGCAGGCACAAAAACATGTTACTGTGATGTATTTTAACTCGACAAAAAAACTAAAACTAGGATTTTCATGACAAGTATTTTTCTCTTTTCTTTATCATTAGTTATTTCATGCAGGGTAGGTGTGAAAACCAAGCCTCTGCTTACTTAAAAATTTCCAACAGGCTTTTCTCAGCAAAGAAAACATTTTTTTTTCTGGAGTATTGATGTCACTACAAAGACCCAGACACCATGGTCGTGTATGAAACTCTCAACTAAACTACACTGTTATTGAGGCATTCCACAAAGTAATGCTGGCTGCTAACATAAAGGCTTTATTCAGTGCAATATCATAGAAAGGTGGTAGCATATGCAGAAATAAAACAGCACTTGTACCTACGACTCAGCAGAGAATTTTTCTGTGATGAAAGGAAATGATGAATAGCAGACTGGCAACAGGGCATTAACATCAGAAACACACGGCGAGCTTAGCTGTCTCTGTGGCCTTTATGAATACGATATGATCACGACATTCCTCGTTTGATTACAAACTGATTTCCACCAGGCTTTTGTTCAATGACGGGTCAACTGTGGTTTGTCATTTCTTAAGGATTAAATACGAGCCGACATGTCTGTTGTCCTCACTGTCAAACTGTCATGAAACGCCTAGTTCAAGACAAAATTTTGTGTCTGTCTTCCTTTTGCACAAAAGTGGCTGTTTTTTGTCTGATGATTGGTGGAAAGTTTTGTGTGCCTGTGTGTGTGTGTGTGTAAGGCAGTATGTGCCGCATTCACGTTTTGCAGATTCCATATTTGTTGTTCACTTTTTTTCTGAAGGAGAGGCCATATCTGTGATGTAGTGATGTTCTGCTACCTCCACTTCGTGTGCACTGTTTAGTTTTGTTGTCTCATGTTGACAGAGGGCCAAAGCTGAAGCCTCATAGAAGCTACAAATCAAAATGGCAAGAAGTGCATTATTTTCTGGTCTGTGGAGAGAAATATAAATTTACTTTACCTATGTAAGCATTTAATTTTATGTCTGGTGACATTTATGCTTTACATACAGTAGTTACAGTACGTAAGGACTACACCATTCAAAGTTAACACAGCTTATATACATTTAAAGAACAGATTTTACTTATTATTTATCTTGGATAATGTAACAATTCTAAAATAAACACATGAACTTAAAGGCATGAGTGTGTAGCTCTCAGACTCAGCAATGCCAATATTTTAGTTTGTTCACTGAATATTTTATAAAATTAATCAAGTCAAACATCGATTTGCATAATTTCATAATGCCACTAAAAGATTTGCTATTCACTGTCAGTATAAAAACAAAGCAACAGATCATCAGCAAATACAGTGAAAGTGTGATTAAAGTAATTGAATATTGGTGTTTCAGTTTCTGACTTCATAAACTTTAATTAAATTCTTACTGTTAACATCAATGTGCGACTTTCATAAACAAAAAGACAAAAAAAGAGCAACGCCCAATATTTCTTCTGCCCCTATGTTAATGAGGCTTGTGAATCATTTAACCCCTTTGAAAAGATTAATTAAAGCTTAACTTCAAGGACATAAACTATGAAGCTAACCTCGTTTATTTAATGCAGTAATCAAGCAACTGAACTTAAAATACTCACTGACCTCGTATATTGTTAACTTTTGAGGAGACATTGTCATTGTGTCTTTATTGTGCAAGATTAAGAGGTTGACGTTTAGAATATCAATGTTGATTATTATCAGATTATTATAAGAAAGGGTCTGTACCAACATTTTATGTGCTGTGTTGGTGACTGAAACTGTGCAAGAACTCACTTACTACATGGAGAGATAGTATGTCTCATAGCTTTAATAATTTAAAAATGATCTCTGTTTATGTCCATTACATATCCTATTAATCTCCAGTTGTCCCATATATCAAGCTGCACTTGGAGGAGTCATTTTATTGTGTGAAACAGGGTCCCCTTCCTTGTTATTTATTAATTTTGTTGATGCAGTGATATGAAAACATTGCCAGGAGAGAATGTAAAAAGGTTCAGCTGTAAAGGGATTTACATTAATTATCTTTGTTCCAAAGCTGTTTCTGTAGAGTTATCACTCAATCTGTCACAAAATTGAAATTACATTGTGTCCCAATACCAAATCATTCACTTGTGAATGCGTGTAATGTCTCTAAACACTGTAGCTCTTTTGTACTTTGATCCATTTGTAGATAATTTGTAAATGTTTCTACTTGATTTTATGACAGCATTTTTTTTAGTGCACTGAGATCTCCTCTCCTGATAAAAGACTGCAAGCATTTTCCATAGTGTCCTTTGAAATCAGATGTGTCAGTCCACCATACGTGCTTGCTTTGTGAATCAAAGTAAAAGAAAAAAAAAAAGAAAAGAAAAATCACAAGACAGTATTTATGGTTAATAATTATGTGTGGGTGTGCATGTGAAAAAAATACAACTTTTATAACCAAATTAAATTTGATATTTTTTAGAAACTTGTTGTTTATATTCATTTGTGCATCATTTGTGTTTTCTCTGCAGGTCAGATTTAGACTGTACATCAATCATCTAATCTTTAAAAGTTTGACCCCATGATTTATATGTACCAACAATTGTAATTTGTGTGTCATAGAGTGAGATCTTTCTCTCCACATGTAGATATAATCTTCCTCTAAACATGTTACTGATATAACCTGGCTTAGTGTTGCAGGCTCATTGTCAGACACTGTTACATGGTTTATTTTTTGTAGTTGCACCAAACAAAGCTGCTCAAAGCCATCTACAGATACATCTTCTCAAATGTATGAACAAATGTACTTGATAGACTATTAGTGGCTTTTACAAGCTGAAAGCTTGTCAATAGAAACATTTCCCTAATGGATACACACAAATGTAGCCCATTGGTTCCTCTGTGGGTTTGTGTACAATTAGAGCACTCAGTAAGACTTTGCTTTAAATAGATCAAACTTCCAGAAACTTCAGTCAGAGGCTGGTGCACTTTGGCTTGTACAGATGTTTTCTGTGTCATAAGTTGCTCAGTCGCAAATGCAAAAGTCTGTTAGATTGAATCATGACCTCTGGTTATAATCAGCTGCAACAAGTGGTTGTTATGACTGATCCCTAAATCAGCTTTAGTATGACATGACATAGTGATTTTGATCAAGACGTAACAAATGATATGAGTTTGTGTAAACTTAATCAAGGTTTATGTTGAAACCAACTGAAGAAACACGTCTTCATCTACATGTAACTCTATTTATCTTTAACTGGTGTGGTGGTGTTGTCAGCTGTCATTAAGCCCAGAACACAACAAATCATGTCCTGCCTTTCATTTACATCAATGCCAAAAAGCTGAAGAAATGGCAACGTTGCTACGTTCCAATTAACTAAGCATTGGACAGACGTGGTTTCACTTCAGCAACAACAAGAAATAAGTGAAGTGCTGCTAAATGAAATCTGAAGTCTAACAGATGGACTGGGCTGTCACAGACTGTGCTGGTTCTCATCCATGACTTCATTATCTCTCTGGCACGAGCTTGAAAAGTTCATCGTTAGTGAACTTCTACGAATGACTCAATTCAAAATCACGTTTTAACACTTAAAGAATGCATAAAAATGATTGGATACTATTACTGTAATATGTGTTATATAGTGTGTAATGTAATGAGAAAACGCATCTGCAAATGCATAACGCATAACATACTACATGTTGATATGTCAGTAATACTAGATAATAATAACATATAGCATATAATAACATATAATAACATTAATACTATATGTCTATGATAACACTTTCAATGTGATTATTTACCTGTAACATGTTGAGATGAATCAACATTCTGTAAAGCACTGATTATGCTAGAATCACTAATGTTATCAGTGTTGTGGGGGTATAAATCTTTTAAATGACAACTAAAATATCTTAACATTTTTTTCTATAATATTTCCTCAGTCACGTGGCCGTGTGCTCCACTTTCATGCTGTTACTACACAATCCTCAGGAGGGCAGCAGTGATTTTCAGTTGGGCACACACCATACTTGATGCCTGTAGTAATGAAGGGAATCACATATGCAGTGACCACTCTATAGATCTCATCAATTCATTAAAATTGTCTGATTAAAAAAAAGGCTGATGTGGCAGTTACTATAAGCTCAGCCACGTTTCACATAACAAAATGTCCTTAAGACCAAATGAAGGAAAAGGACGACCTGTATTCCTCCTCCATTTTTAAAACTCTCTACAAACATATTTGTTTTTTTACAATTAGCTTTAATGTAATGTTGATTGGAACAGGAAATGAAGCTCAGAGACTGAGGAGCACAGTGAGAAAATACTGCTGCCTTTTGAAACACTCATTCTGATCTCAGCGAGGTAAGAACGAAAGGAGATTGAATTTGTAAATCAATGAATCCTTGTTTTTTGCTTCTAATATATTTGCCCTATACTCTGCTTTTTCCCGTTCTTTCTTTCTCACCCTCTACTCTCTTGTTTTCCTCACTCACCCCCACCCCCACCCCCATCCCTCCTCTTCTTCTCCTTTTCTCTTCTGCTCACTCTTGCCCTTATTTTCCCTCGCTATCCAACAGATCTATATTGAGCTGTAAGTCTCTAGAGTCCCTGAGGGCCAATGGATGTTTAAAATTCTCGCCAGTAACCTCTCTATCACTAGTTTTCGTCCTGCCTGCCACACCACCAGAGGGGGGCACAAGGAGACATCCATCTCCTGGCCTTTCTGAATATTTCACTAAGCCTCAGAGTGCCAGTTATACACTCAATGTCCATTTGACCCTCCTGCCCCACAATCACAGCAGGGATCTCCCAGATACAATACATTAATTTGACTTTGATATACGGAGAGACTTTCTGTCATGTGGTGAGTTGATAGTTTCTTTGAAGCTTTTGGGTATGAATAGTTTTTAAAACTTCACTAAAGTCACAGCAGCTGTGTGTTAAAGAGGTTTAGGCTGGGCTGTACATGGTACTATACTGCATATATTGCTTTCATTGCATATGATACCCTGTTGGTAGAGTACAGGCCAGAAATAATCTCTAGCTCTTCTATTTACCTACTTTTCTCCTGCTTTGTATGTATAACAATAATAGGACTAATAACCTTTGCATTATACCATATCATTCCTCTAGATACTACAAACCAACCAGGCCTCGAGGCATTCGTCTGTTTCTCCTGCATTAAAAGAAAAGAAATACAATCCTCAGATACAATGTCTTTGCATTAATTGACATTTCATGTCAGTTACACAACATACTGTACTTGTAGAAATATCTAGAAGCTTTGGAAGAACTGAATATGCACAGTACTTTTTCATGAAGTCCTTTCAGCTCATGTGAAAACCTGCATCACACCGTTCACCCACGTGTCCATCTATTCACTCCAAAATGTATGTTTCCCAGTGCAGCGTTGGAAGCAAGCCGCATGTCTGTCCAATCTGGTGCTGAGGGCAGGCTGTTGGTGAGAGGATATACCACTGGGCTGGTAACTCATTCTAGACGTCCCACAGAGCCGGGAAACTGATGTTTATGGCAGACACGCTGCAGGGAGAGCATTCATTTGTCATCAGCTGTTGGCTGACGTCAGCAAATGGTAGTAGCCAGGACACAGCCCTTGCCTCTGTGATTCATTGTTGTCTAAGATTGGTTGTAGCGAGACACATCCACGAGGCACAGTTTGGCTGGAGAGCCCTCAGAGCTATAGCACCGTAAATGTTAAAAAGAGTGACTGCATGGGTGGCTTGCTGCCCCTTGCTGGCTGTAGTGCTAATTGTTATCACACAGGTGTAACGACAGCTTTATGTTGAAAGACTGGACTCCAGCACTCCCTGGAGACCAGAGTGCAGAGTACAGATGCAGTTTGTAATGATTTCCACTCAGTGGGCTTCATAAATGCTTATGTCCCAAAGTGTCTTGGGTGTTATTGAACCACTTTTTCTGTTATTATTATCCGTTCTATTCATGTGATCCTCTGCCAGCTGGATGCGGAATCAGCAATGGAGCTGAGTTGATCCTTGTTTGATGGACTGATGAAAGTTCATTTTATCACCATTTGGCTGATGGGGAGTATCAAGAGGTATTAAAGAATTATTGAGACAGAACATTGCTATGGTCCAATATCAATCACTGAGCTGGATTACTGTCAACAAAGATTAATAAATCTACTAATCACATGATGATCCCAGTCACAGGCAGACCATAGTTCAGCTGAATGTCATCTTACAGGTGAAAGTCCTTCAAATTTAGTCTGATGTAACATATGTTTCATTCTTCCGACATTTATTGCTTTGTCTGCTTTTATTTACTTTATTTACTTAGTTTTGTTGTTTTTACAATAGATATTTTCCTTAGAAGTTATTTTTTTATGCATGGCATTATACCCTGAATTGTTTCCCGCACCTTTCATTTATCTGTGAAATGATCATTTTGTTTTTTAGCTGTTTTAATTTGGTGCGCAACACCTTTGTGCTGTCACCTTCCAGCTTGAATTGTCTGTGTTATTGTCTTTTGATGATTATTTTTCGATTATTATTATTTCCATTATATTTTTATATGAAATTGTTTGGTCTATCAGAGAAATCAGTGCAGTTCTGGATATGTAAGTATAGCAGCCAGATGCATTACTTGGAGCTTTATCAAAATTCAATCACTGGCATTAGACATGTGTACTCACTGAAGGCATTAAAAAAGGAACGTGTGAAGTAGATAGGTTGATTTAATTTTGTGGAACAAAAGGAGAAGAGGGATACTAAAAATTACACTTTGTAAACATTTGATTTATTCTGCAAAATCTGGTATTTTGAATCAGTGTAGTAGATATTGTTAGATCAGTGGGAGTCCAAAAACAATAAAGGGTCCATAACCCTCCTGTTCTATGTTTAGCAGGCATATCATTAACTATTTTAATAATATCATCTTATGTTAGCATCTTAGCATGATAAGATAATAAGTATCTTGATAAGTATACCTACACACTCATACTGCAGAGGCTGATGGGAAGGAGTTTTTGCAGGTGCTAAGGAGAAATCACTCCTTAGCACCAGGTTACTAAAATTGCAGCAATTCATCCAGCTGGGGGAACAAAAGTCAAAACCAAGTTTTATTGCAATCTGTTCAGTAGTTGTAGAAACATTTCAAGTGTTGAACTCATACAGTAGAAGTGCTCAAGAAAAAGTCAGGGGATCACTAAGGTTATTATTCATTTTCTGGGAAGCAAGCATGCCTGTACAAATGTTTATACAAATCCATCCAACAGTTGTTAACATATTTCAGTTTGCACCAAACCGTTGAACATTATCAACCCTAAAGTCACACAACTCGTGTGGCTACAAAGACTCAGTGTTCTCTTTTCTAAATTCCTTCCTAAGCTTGAGCTCTGAGCAGCAGTCACTGAGGCAGTTTCTCCTGCTATTTATCTGTTTTAACAGCTCAATGAGGCACAGCATCCTGTATAGGAAGAAAATTAATCAACAATTACAGGGATTTCTGCCTTGACTCACTCAATTTGATGTTGCTCCACATCAAATGACCTCCAAAAAACTTTGAGCTACCTGGTGGCAGCTTTATATCATATTTTGGAGCCACACATGGTGCATCCAACCACCTCTGTGTCATCTGTAATAGCACCAGCAGGTTGCATGTCTGGAACAACAATGACGATCTGGAGACATTCCCAGACTCAATAGTGTGCCACTGCTTTAATAACATGCATCCAAAAACACGAACAATCTGCTCAAATTAAACCTCAGTGATTTTAAAATGCAATACATGTAGTAACCCTGCACTGTAATCACTACAGCAAAATATACAATAAAAACAAGTTCTGCTGAGATAATGGAGACTCCATTAGTTCTTCAAAGTTTTATTGGCATTTAGAGATTCCTAAATATCCCTCTAAGGCACACATTTGTTTTAATCAGCCTCTGCTGTCAGGAGGGAAAATGTTTATACGCCAATCGTGCCTGCATGCATAATGCTGTCACCCTGGCAGTGGTGCCAGTTTTCAATAAAAGAGGCACTAAGGCACTGGGCACAGTGGGTTTAGCAGGCAAACACAGTCTGTCAGTAGTGCACATTTGTTTCAGAGGACAGGTATTTAGGGGGATATTGAAGCACAAGCTCATTAAACCCACTAGGTGTTCTTTACCATAAATCTGAGGCCAGAACTGAGTCTGTGCAGAATCAGAGTGCACGGATGCCACAGTGCCTCACTGCGACACACCCTCAGACACCAAACCGCTCACATTATCATCTCCCTGGTTGTAGGGCACACTGCAACAAGACACTGTGCTATTTCAGTTTGGGCTTTGAACTAACACAGATGCTCTATACCTCATTATAACAAGTGTAGGGATTTTTTAGGTCAATGCAGTGGGAGTGATACACATAAAAAGAGAAAAAAATAATTACCCAGAGAGTTAAGAAATTAAATGTCGCTGGAAGGCTTACAGTAGCACAGAAAATGAAATCTATATTTGATTCTAAGCACGATAACCTCGAATCTGTAAACACTGAGTGGACACCTTAAAGTGGAGTTTATGAGTATTTGTCTCATGCTGCAAAAGTTTAGCTACAGTGCCTGCATCCATCCACTGAATAAACTATGATCCCATGTGATTCTGTGAAGTGACAATATGCAGCTGACAGATGGCAAAAGCTGCGCTATACTTTTATTCCTAGAAGTGATATCGATTAATCTGAAAGCCTTCTGATTGCATCTGTGAATCTTAAGACTTTAAAACTTATTAAACATATTAAATGCACCCAAATAAATAGAAAACAACAATTTGGTCATTACTGTGAACTTTATTTTTCTTCTTTAGTCTAATGATTTCACATCATGATGTTATATAAATTCAGTCCATATCTTAAATCTGTTAAATCAACATTAAAGTGACTCGCAGAGGAACCACTGATCCCTTTGACCTCGTGTGCATTTAATTTGCCCGCAGCTCTTCCTCTACCGGCGATTACCCACGTGGGTGCCGTTAATCTGACAGACTGCACATGTTTACTGATTTCTATCATGGGAATAGCAGTGCCTGTTGCTGTCCTGCAGTGCCAGCGAGAGTGAGGGAAATCATTTAGAGAAACCAAAGGAGAAGGAAGCTGTTCAACAAGAAGACTCTACAAGCGTTGATAAGGAAGTGAACCACGTTTATTTATTCACTTGATCCTCTACAGTCAGAGGAAGTAACTTCACGGGACGCCGGACAGTGTAATGGTTTGTTTTCAGCGCTTTCTTTCAGAGCAGTCACCAAGGCTTACCTCGGTGGGCGCTGGAGCGCAGAGCAGATTGGATGGTTAGGTTCTGCAACTTTGCTGAGATGATGCTCAACTTTTCCCTCCGTTGTTTCCCAGTCGTCGCGCTAGTTGTTCTCACAGCTGTTCAAGGTGAGATTTAAGACTGCGTTTAACTCTTGATTTTATCCATTCACTGGTTTGAATTGTCTCATCTGTTTTGGAGCAGAACCAAGACATGTCCAGATGGACACCTTTCCTTATGGTGATAACTGGGTTGGATGTTGCTCAGAGGCTTCAGCTGTGTTTACAAAGAGACTTGAATGTAGATGAAATGAGTTATGTATGCTCTTGTGTATACTGATGATAT